>PVJC01031477.1:0-20546 GCA_004026665.1 Murina feae | reverse complement strand
CCTGAGTCTCCCCCAACTGCCCTCCTCTGCAGGCCTGGTCCTCCCCAACTGTCCTCCCCTGAAGGCCTGGGTCCCCCCCAACTGCCCTCTCCTGCAGGCCTGGGTCCCTCCCAACTGCCCTCCCCTGCTGGCCATCTTGTGGTGGCCATCTTTGACCACATGGGGAAGCCATCTTTGACCACATGGGGGAAGTCATCTTGTGATGGTCAATTTGCATATTACTCTTTTATTAGATAGGATGGGCTACTCCAGGAATGCTTCCACACTCCATTTATATTAAATGATCACTACTTTCTGAAGTTCTTTACCTTTGAAGGCCTACAACTCAGAGCTTTGGTTTTTAAAAGAACTTCAGTGTAAAATGAGTGGGTAAAATTTGTGCAAACTAATTAAACGAAGTTGGCATACCAGGAGGGAGAATGCTAGCATATTTCTCAGGCATCATTGACAGCAGCTGTCTGACATGAGAACAAATGCCATGTGATTTCATTTCATCAAGCCCCCCCGCTGATAAGAAGATACCTTGTCACGTATATTAGGCAACATTAAGACATGTGGCTGTCTTTTTCATCCCATTTAAAAGTCTTACACTAAGGTATGGATAGCAAAAATTAATTCTCTGAAACTGATGGATAACACAATGCAAATATACAGAAACCTCACTCTGTAGTCCACGTGCCCTTAATATAGCCCTGTGTTCCTTCTCATGTCTGCAGCCAATCAATCAGTTTACCATGTACCTACTATGTATAAGGTACAGTGAAGGAATTACAGAGGAAGATGTTCTGAATCATATTCATCCTTCACCCTCAACAAATTTTTGGCATTTCACACAATGTAAGAGTACACAAATAGATATCGCAGAAAGAAGATGGGATGAAAGATATAGACAGTTACAAAATGCAAGGAGTTCAGAGAAGTTTAATAAGAATCACCCCAATTAGTTCCATCTTGCAAACTATCTCCTCTGTGTATATTTGTTGGTTTTAAACAATTCTGTTAAAACCTAACATCCCACATCCTCACTTTGTAATCCTATGTCAGTTCTTCCTGAATTAATCACCATCAAAAAATAAAGATCTTTTTGCCTCTCCTACTCCTACTCTTGGATTTAGAAAGAAAGGTGTTAGTTACGCTCATTAAGTGGTTTTAAATGTTATCTTTTACTTTCTGCTGATGTCACATCCATCAGCAGGAAATTTCAAGAGATGGAAGAAAGACAATTGAGTCCAGTTGTCTGAACTCAATCTCATGACTTCTGACTTTAGTACAATCCATTACAAAGGACATGGAGCAGAGACACCATCTTACAGCAAAATGTGAATCCTATTAGAAAGAGTTTTAAAGGTTACACTGCAAGTGACCTGCTCTTATATGTGAATTTCATGATGACTAAGAACAAATGTTCTGAAGAAATTAGCTGGATAAAATGACTATTATAAACTCACTGTTTATGTATGTCAGGACAAATAGAGCAGCTTGCAAGTATTTTTCTGAATTTCTTTGAAGTATGACAGAGAAAATTAATTTGAGACTAGAGAATAGGAAGGGAGAGTTATAAATTTGGAATTTGACAAATAAAGCATGCTTATACAATGTGCCAAGTCTGAAATAAAAATAAGCTTATTAGAAAATCCTTAGTCTTTGTAAAAAAAAAAAAAAAAAAAAAAAAAAAAGTCTCTTCTCTTAAATATTTTTGGCCAGTCAGAATTATTTCTATTTTTTTTCTGTTTTTGTTGTTATTCTTATTTTTACTGTATCTACCATATCTTGAACCATGATCAGATCATCACCATTGTCATCATTATGAAAAAAAATACATAAGGAGTTATATAAATTTTTGTTGAGTTCTGTACAAGCTGGTATATAAACACTTTAAACTCTGCTTTAAGTTTTAGGTCCCAGGGGGGAAAGCATAAATAACCTACTAAAATTAACCAATAGTATTTATATACATCTATTTACATACATATGATATGTATATAGGGCAGGCATAAATTTATGATGATGATTTTTATATGCACATATACACCAATGCACACACACACACAACAGACAGGACTCTTACTAAATATATGCATATGTACACACAAATACACATGTACAACACTTTATATAGCATTTTGTCCATCTGTTTAAGAACTTTCCATATATTCCTTTCAATTAGAGTTGAATGTGAGCATGTGTTTCCCATTTAGAATTCAGTGAATCTATCTCTTTATTTCTGCTCTGCACATGATATATATAGTGCCAAAATATTGTTTTAACTAAATTGGACTGAATGGTAAACACTACAAATGATGAATTAAAGCAATACACTACGGATGTGATATATAACATAGTTTCAACAATACTTGGTTAAAATCTGTAATCAGAATAGTTCAAGTCCTGGAGTTTGGAAGGATCATGGTGTGGTGAAAAGGGATTATCCAGACATGAAAGTCACAGAAACTAGGTGATAATTTCAGCTCTACTACTAAGTATCTGTGTTACTGGGGATGATTTGTTTAACATCTCATAAGAACATTTGCCTTATTAAATATGACACATTAAAATAAATAGCACATGCAGGCAACTTGTATATGGTAAGTACTTGATATATGTTGCTTTTTTTTCTTCTCTGTTTGACCAAATTTAGCTATTTAATATTTGAAAATAATAGCTTTACCTTCTGAGGATTTTAAATGTACATTCCTTCTCCTACTTAATAGAATAGTAAATGCTTAAAAATTAATTCGGTTGTGCTGTTATTTTATCCAGCACCTATGTATTTTCTAGTTGAATAATAGGTAACCGTGAAGTATCCAGTTTTATGCTAATACTGGTGGACACCTTTCTGGTAGAGCAATGATAAAGTGGGCATGGCAATTAGGAGATTGAGGTCCAAAAAAAGGAAAGAAGAAAAAAAGGAGACTGAGATCTAGTTTTCAGGCCCATGTGACCATGGAAAAATCATTCCTTCATTCTCTGCACCACAATTCCTCTATCTTTAAAACAAAGGAGTTATAGCATATATGTCTAAGGGTTATCTTAATAATAATTATGTGACTCTTGTCTGGCTGAGGTGGCTCAGTGATTGAGTGACAACCTGTGAATCAGGAGGACACAGTTCAATTTCCAGTCAGGGCACATGCCTGGGTTAGGGCTGGATTCTCAGTAGGGTGCATGCAGGATGCAGCCAATCAATGATTCTCTCTCATCATTGGTATTTCTATCTCTCTCTTTCTCCCTTCCTCTCTGCAATCAATAAAAATGATTAAGAATAAAACAGTCAGTCTTATTGTCATAGTCTCTTTTTGTGCAGCCCATCTACTTTAATCGCTTGCCAAGAGTTTCCTGTCTCAGCTGCACTGGTGCTATGGGCACTGCACAAAATAAGACATGGTTCCTATTGTCAAGCTGTTCATAGCCTAGCGAGTGACTGAAAGAAGGGCAAGACAATGAAGGAAAAATAAAATAACTTCTCTAATTAGGGCATGAGTAGGTGGGGAGTACTGAGGAAAGAATGATTAATTCTGACTGAAGAAAGCAAAGTTCAATAATTTAATGCAAATGAATTGTATATTTTTATACACCTTTCTCAGGAAGATCATTTTTAAAAAAATAACATTTAAGAATGCAGTAAATGTAGGCCCTGCAATGCTGCCCATCGGTTTTATGCCAAGGTGCTGGATCCCACTTGCCTTACGAGAGAAGAGTCTAATACGGGAAAGGCATTCTGACCTAAACTGCCATGTATCTTAATCTTGTTTCCAATTCATTTATTTAACAAACTAGGGACCTGGTGCACAAAATTTGTGCACTTGGGGGGTGTCCCTCAGCCTGGCCTGTGCCCTCTCACAGTCTGGGACCTCTCTGGGGATGTCTACCTGCTGGCATATCTGGCCAGCTGGGTGAGGGGCTGATAGCTATTTATAGGCTGGCCAAGCCCCCCAGTGGGGACCCTCACCCCATGGGGGTGTGGCCAGACTGGGTGAAGGGCTGAGGGCCATTTTCAGGCTGCCCACATCCCCTTCAGGGTTTGGGTCCCTACTGGAGTGCCTGGCCAGCCTGGGTGAGGGACTGATGGCTGTTTGCAGGCTGGCAACAGCTCCCATTGACCCAAGGTCCCAGCAAGGCTGGCTGGAAGAAGGTTTCTGGGGTTTATTTATCTTCTATAATTAAAACTTTATTGCCTTGAGCAGAGACCACAGCTGGCCTCAGCAGGCAAAGAAGCCTTCTGTTTGGTTCAGCTCTGTGGCTTCTATAATTGAAACTTTGTTGCCTTGAGCGGAGGCCACAGCCAGTCTAGGCAGGCAGTTTCCTCCATCGCTGGCCTCCTGTTTGCTCTAGCTCCATGGCTGCTGGCCGCCATCTTGGCTTGGTTAAGTTGCATATTGTCACTCTGATTGGCTGGTGGTCATGGCTTGGCTGGTGGGCGTGGTTTAGGTGTAAGGGAGTGAGGGTTAATTTGCATATTACTCTTTTATTAGATTAGATATTTATGGAGCTACAATTCCTCTGTGCCAAGTACTGTTCTGGGTGCTGGGGATAAAGAAATTATTAAACTGATAAAAGTTCAGCTCTGTTCCTTGGGAGTAGGGCAGGAAATAGACAAGATGAGCCTGGATCTTCTTCTCCAATATCCATTGCCTCAGTATAATCATGAGAATAACATCAGAAAATTTCCAGTAGAGGAGCATTCTACAATATTTCAGATCAGTACTCTTCAAAACTGTTAAGGTCGTCAAAACAAGGCAAGTCTGAGAAACTATTCGAGCTAATTAGCCAAAAGAAACATGGCAACGTAATGTGATATAGTATCCTGGATGGGATCCTGGATTAGAAAAAGAACATTCTTGAAAAATTAAAGGAAATCTGAATAAACTATGGACTTTTACTTAATAATAATAATGTTTCAACATCAGTTCATTAATTGTGACTAGTGTAGCACATTTAAGTAAGGTGTTAATGATAACAGAAACTGGGTGCTAGGTATACAGGAACTCTCTGTATTATTATCTACTCAACTTTTCTGAAGACATGAAGCTATTTTAAAAATTGAAGCCCATTTTTAAAATTTCACCACTTAATGGGGTTTAATAATTTATATAAAATACATTGTAATATATAAAGCATGTTAGATAAATTAATTCTATGGAAAAGTATAAAGTAGAAAAAGAGTAGTGAGTGCTAGGGGTAATATAAATCTAGAGCCATCAGAGAAGGGCTACTGGAGAAGGTGACACTTGAACAAAAACTTGAAAAGTGAGGCAGTGAATCACATAGGTACCTGCAGAAAGAGATTCCAAGAAGAAGAAATAGCAAGTGCAAAGGCTCTGAGGTAGGAATAAACTTTGCATAATTTAAGAAATAGCAAGGAGGCCACTGTGTCTATAATATAGTAAAAAGCGAAGGAAGAGATATAGTTGTCACATAACCATCATAAGGTATTACTCAATGTGTGATGGGAAGCTGCTGGTGGGTTTTTAGTAGAGGATTAGCATGATTTGATCTATTTTAATGTGATTTCTCTGAGTGTGTGCGGATCGTGTAATGCAGGAGGAAAGGCAGAAAAAGGCAAGACTATTGCAATAATCTAGGTGAGAGATGACGCTAATTTAGGTTAGGCATTTAGAGGTAGAATTGAGAGGAGGTTGATTACGGATACATTCTCATTGTAGAATCAACAGATTGCTGTGTGTTCAAACAAAAGGTGGCAGACTCCATAGAATAACAAGGACGGAGTGACCATTAAATATATGTGAGAACAATGTGAAAGGAGCAGATTTGTGATCAAAGACCAAAAGCTCATCACAAAGTTTATTTTCTTCTCTCTCCTATATATATATTTCAGGTTTGCCTTTTTGCTGTTTGAACTACCATCCCTTCCATCAGATGTCTATCACTCTTTCTTCTGGTCCTTTGCCATTATTTCATAAGTGGACTTCCTGTTTCATTCTGGTCCTCCTACTGCTAGTTCCCCTCCTGAAAATGAAAATGATTTTTTTTTCAATGTAGATGGATCATATCATTCACTGCATGAAGCCCTCCTAATAATTTCCATTCACTCACTGTAGCTGAAATCCACATTCCTGTCTGAAACTTCAACCTCCTCTTCTTAGTCACAAAACTCCACTCCCCTTGATATTTTTTCAGGTCCTTGTGGTAAGTTCTTTCCTTCCCCACCCCACTCTCCACTTCTTTCTGCCTTCTGACCCAACATGGCTGTGTCTCCAAGGACATTTGCACAAACTGTTCTTTCTGCCACGTAATTGGGGCCTTCTTCAACTCAGCACATGGGCCTCAGAAAGCCCCTCTCTCTGCTCTCTATTTAAAACAGGGGTGTGGAACGTCTGACCCCTGAGCGATAGAAGGCCTGTGCAATCATTTGGTCTGGACTGCCAAAGCATTAGGGGTGAGTTAATTAAATTTTTGACCAAATATAGTAGGCTAATTTTTAAGTTGATAATTTTGTATGGCACATGAATGGTGTTATAAATACTCAAATGGCTTTTGGCAGAAAAGAGGTTCCCTCCCACACTGATTTAAAACAAACTCTCTCTCTTTTTGTCATGCTGTCTCTGCAACATGTTTTTGTTTTTTTTAATCACAATTTGTCATTTCAGTTCTTTTGTTTGTCTGTCTCTCTCCATCTGATTCATAAACTATGAAATCAGGTACCAAATCCATTTCTTTCAATAATGTATTCTAAATGCTTAATACAAACCCATGAACTATATTAAGAGCTCAATAAGTATTTGATGAATTAAATATATTTATGATTTCTTAAAAAAATTCCTTGGGAGCTCCTTGGTCTCAGTTTTATACCCTCATTGTGGATGATAACTGTGGAGTCCTTAGAGTTCATAGAGAAACCCCAGTAAGTGTTTAACCTGCAAACCCTGCTTAGTAGCTAGCTTAAGTGAGAGAATCTCACCGAGTGGGCCTCTATTCTGCTGGAGTGGAGTAAAAATAGGCACTGCTTAGCAACCAGCATTTTGTACTGAGCTTTCTCCTCTGAGAAAGGAAGAGCGATGCTAGGGCTAAAACAGTGAGGGGATTTAAGAACTGGAAATACGTTAAACTATTAGGGAAAGGTGCTATGAGAAAAGGCCCCACTCAGTTGCTCCTGAAAGAAACTGAACATGATGAAAGGACCTATTCCTCTTTAGGGGAAATATTTGCGTCTCCTAAATTAGAGAATATACTCAGGTCAGATTATAGAAGGTTCTGCACATAGAAAACAAATAAACCTAACCTAATTCATTGCTCTTATTATCACACTCACTAATCATGGAAATAAAGGTAAAACCAAATTTAAAAATGGGTTTTGTTTGTTATTTTGGGGTTTGGTTTTGATTTTTAATCCTAACCTACCAGCTGGCATATCCCCAGAAGCAACTATTAGCATCCAATTATTAACAATTCAAAAGTCATAAAGTAAATTAAATGCATTTATATTTTCAGTAGTAGGCACTCTCACTTATACATCTCATTTAGTTCTCCCGACAATCCTGTGAGGAAGGCTGTATGCATCCTTTACAGACAAAAAGTAAAGCTCAGGAAAGCAAACTGTATCACCCCAAATCACATAACTGTAACTAAGAAATCTTAGCAATGTTAGTATTTTAATCCCGGTGGTCTGATTCTTAAGTATAAAGAGCTGTTTCCTGTATCATAGCTGAGTTTCAATAAAATTACAGAAGAAAATTAGCAACTTTGGTTTTTCTTCCCCAAATGCATCCTTCAATGCATTGCATACTCTGTGATCAATAATGAAATTTCTATAACCATTTCTCCTTAAAAGTGAGCACCAAGTTTTCTCAGTAGAGGGTGCTGGAGGGACATTGGAGAAGGAAGAATCTTTCTGTGCAGAATGGAAGTCAGCACAATGTGGGTGTGAGAACACCCGATAGAGCCTGCCCCAGGCATGGGCCCAGAATGCAGTCTCTAGGATCTTCAGCTTCTGCCTGGTGATGACCTCACTGCATCATCTGTCTAGATGCTGAGTGAGTACAAACTAACCAGTGGCCTAGAGGGTCACACACCCATCAGTGGTTTCATCTGCAAGCATCCTCCACACCCCCAGCCTGCCTCATTCTGAAGCCCTCTTCCCTATTGGTGCCAGGAATCCCACTCCTATTCTGCACCACAGGTTGCTGACCCCCTGCAGTTCACCTGCAATCAAAGGATTACCTATTGTTTGCCCCACAACTCCAGACCATTTTTTGGCCATTTCTGCCACCCTATGGCTGAACCCCACCTCTTCAATGAAGTTTGAACCACCTCTAGGTTTGTGCTTTCTTGGACACTCCATCAGCCTCGGGGTCCTTTATAAAGTATTCTTATATCTTACAGTTACTCTTTTATCTTGGTTATAATTATTTACATTCATTTTCTTCTGTTTAATCCAGGTGGTTTCTATCTCTTGACTAGGCCCAGACTGCTATATCGATGGAATTAAATTTGGGACATATTTCAACAGAGTAAGAGAAAGGGTAAAGCTCTTAATCACTATAGAGAACAACATAAATTTCACATTGTGGAAAAGATAACTTTCAATAATTTGATCTCAGGGCCATCCTAATTGACTTACTGGAGCAAGGAGGGAAGATTGTCAAAGGCAGTTCTAACAACCAACCCTAAGGAAGGACTGAGAAACAATTTGAATCATTGAAAAATAGATATTCAATTTTGGTTCCAAATGCCTGTCCTTTTGCTCCCTCATTTTAATAGTGTGAAATCCTTTTTAAAATGTTTTTAAAGGAAGGAAATAATACACCTGAGAGTGAAATTAACTTCTTATGCTCCTTTGGAAGTCTTGTTTGGATAGTTCTATCCTTTAGGAATTTGCAGAGTATCCATCTCAACTTGAGGGGAAGACTCTAGTGAATAACACCGGAACCCAACTTGTGTCTAATCTGGCTCAATGTTTCTGCAACTGGTAGAGACAAAGGGGGAAGATTTATTAAACTTCACAAAAACAGATGCTGAGAGGAGAAACAAATGCATAGATATAAAATAAAGAACCACAGAGATCTGGATAGAGACACTCTATAATTTAACAAAGCTAAATGAAAGCTGAGTCTTCAACAGATTTATATTTTAAGACAAGTTCCTAAAATGTTATAACTCTCCCCAAAGGAGAGGAAGTTTACGATTTTCTCAATAAGAAATTATGTGCATTGCCTGTCTCTGCTGATTTCTCTTGGTGAAAGTGGAATCCTTGATGGATTTTCAGAAAGATTCATAAACATAGAGAATTCACTCTCTTGATCTTGTTTTAACAGTGCCTAAGGATCAGACATGAGCTCTGCCTACACAAAACCATAAATCTGGTCAATTCAGGTTGAAAAGCAAAGCAAGTCAAATGAGTGAGAAATAAATCAAGGAGATGTAAGCTACAAAGCAACTCTTTGAATGATTCAGTTTCTCAGTTTCCATGGCCACATGAGTTTCCCAAGCAGTACACATATTCACAGACAATTTATGGTGGATTTATGGAAGCTATAAGCAGACATGATCAGTCCATAACTGAAAATGAGCTATCATATATATGCACCTTAGACAAAGCCACCTTACAAATTTATAATAATCAATAATGGCACAATAATAAAAATACCTCATAATTATTCAGAGCATCCTCTTTTCCAGATACTATAATAGGCCCTTTAATGGCCTTAGCAATTTAGCAGCTTGCTAAATTCATACAGCTGGAAAATTCAAGATGGTGTGTTTGAATCCTGCTGTGTTTGACTCTTAAGCCATTTTTTCCCACTACCAGAAAGAAGCCGGGAGGTCACTTAACCCACACCCTGTTTGGGGGGAGAAAAAATCTTGAGAGGAGAAATTAAGTGTGTAATACACATTTACAGAATCAGCACTAAACCTAAGTCACTGTGTATGCTCTATTTCCCATCATCACACAAAGCTCATAGGGAATATCAGTGCTTCAGAGTGTGTGTTCCTGAGTCTGTATGTATAGAAGGGAAGCTATGGCAAAGGGAGTGCTGGAAGAGAGACACTAGTTGAATGAATTTAACTCAGCATAGGGATTTTGAAATTTTCAGATATGCAAAGTCACTTAAATACATATTTTTTGGTTATTGTTTTGGCAGGTATCATGACAGGTGCTATAGAAGAGCAATAAATCAACCAGATATAAATCTTCCCCTCAAAAAAATTATAGTATAGTAGAAGGAAAATATGTCTATAAAATAGTTTAATAGTTAAAATAGTTTAAAAAGATACATCCTATTGTTTAAGTATAAAAAATATATACTAATGTACACTGAGTGGCCAGATTATTATGACCACCTGACGTTTGTAGGCAAATTAGCTACAATTTCGTGCTGAAGTTGCTAGAGAGCCAGACCATTATAAATAAGGAAGCAGGTTGTTTACCATGACAGTAGAAGTGATTTTTTTTCTGAAGATATGAGTAACTAATGTAATTCAATAACCTTTGAAAGTAGGATATATTTGAACGTGAGTAGCCAGATTATTATGACCACCTAACATTTGTAGGCAAATTAGCCAGCCATACACTGCATCATATGGGATATGGAAGCTGAAGGCCTGTTCGAACACCTTTGCTGTCTGTAGTTACCAAGATAAAACGACTCCAATTTGCACATGATTGGACAAAGCAAGGATTGGACAGTCGAGCATTGGAAAAAAGTCATGTGGTCCAATGAATCACGTTTTCAGTTGCATCATACAGATGGCAGAGTGAGAATTTGGCAGAAACAGCATGAAAGCATGCACCCCTCATGCATGAATACAACCCTTCAAGCTGGTGGGAGCTTTGATATGGTTGGGGCATATTTTCCTGGCATGATTTGGGCCCTTTAATTTGTGTGGAGCAATGTCTGATTAGCACAACATACCTAAGTATCGTCGCTGATCAAGTTCATCCTGTCATGTTGATGGCGTATCCCAATGGAGATGACTTCTTCCAGCAAGAATTGCACCATGCCACGGTGCTTGTATTGTGCAGGAGTGGTTTCAAGAACATGAGGGAGACTTTACCTTGCTTAGGTGGCCCCCACAGTCACCAGATCTCAATCCAATTGAGCATTTGTGGGACGAAGTTAAAAGAGCCATCAGGCAGCTGGTTCCACAACCATCAAATCTCACAGAACTAGACAGTGCTATTCATCAGGCATGGTGTCAGATTCCTCGAATCGCCTTTCAACATCTCGTGGAGTCAATGCCAAGAAAAATCACCACAGTATTGAAGGCAAAAGGTGGCTCAACAAAGTACTGATGGGATGGTCATAATCTGGCCACTCACATTCAAATATATCCCACTTTCAAAGACTGTTAAATCGCATTGTTTACCCGTATCTTCAGAAAAAAAAATCACTCTACTGTCGTGGTAAACAACCTGCCTCCCTATGTATAATGGTCTGGCCCTCTAGCAACTTCTGCTAATTATAACTAATTTATAATTATAAATTACTAGGGGCCCGGTGCACGAAAGTCGTGCATGGGGGGAGGGATCCTCAGCCCAGCCTGCCCCCTCTCACATACTGAGAGCCCTCAGGGGATGTCTTACTGATGGCTTAGGCCTGCTCCCTGCTCCCCTTGGGGACCAGGCCTAAGCCACAGTCTGGCCTCCCTTTGTAGGAGACGACTATGCTAATCAGGAAAAGCCACCAGCACCATCACCCCACTGCTGCAGCCACTGCCAGTTACTGAAGCCACAAAGTGTTTTCATCAATACAGACTCCAGTCCCTTAACCATGAAAAAATGACAACTTTCTTTAGACATTTTTAAGATGTGTCTTTCATAGGACATTACATTTCTTTCTTTTTTTTTTATTCTCACCTGAGGATATGTTTCCATTGATTTTTAGAGAATGTGGAAGAGAAGGGAAAAACAGAAAGAAACAGCAAAGTGAGAGGAACACTTTGATTGGTTGCCTCCTACATATGCCCTGACCTGGGCTCTGGCCAGGGAGGAGCCTGCAACCTAGGTACATGCCCTTGGCCAGAATTGAACGCAGACCCTGCAGTCGGCAGGCTGAGACATTATGCACTGAGCTAAACCGACGAGGGCAGGATATAACATTTCTTAGCCTTCCAGTAGTGGACCTTCATTTTTTTCCTCCAGGAATGCGGTGGAAAAACCCTAGATCACTTTTTTGGATTCTTATTACCCAAGTTACTAAGAATATTACTCAGGAGCTTAGCCAATGAGTGGTAAGAAAAGGTGTTTCCTCTGTAGTTCACTCTGATCACCGACTCCACCTCTGCCCAGGCCTGTAACCTCTACCTGATGCTGCAGACCTGGGCAGGGAACCCCCAAGCCCCTCCAAGTGCCGGCTTCACAGAACCCAGACCTCTGTGATCGCATACTCTGTTCCTGCCCCTCCGATACCTGGCTCTGTGGAGCCCAGGTGATAACTGGCTCTGTGGAGCCCAGGCCCTTGCGATCTCCTGCCTTGCCCCTGCCCAGGCCTGAGGCCTCTAGCCCAGGCCTTATGCCTGGGTAGGGCACCCTCATACCCCTCTGATCACTGGCTCTACCCCTGCCTCCTCCGATCACCAGCTCCACCTTTGCCCATGTCTGAGGCCTCTGGCAAAGGCCTCTTGCCTGGGCAAGGGACCCCAGCCCTCTCTGATTTCCTGTTCCACCTCTTGGGCCCCCTGCCTTTCCAGCAACCTGCCTGGCTAACAGGCCTGACCATTTCAGTGGCAGGGATGAGCCAGACTGGGCACTGCCATCTTGTGGCTATGGGGGAAGCCATCTTGTGTCCATGAGGGCAGCCATCTTGTGCCTATGGGTGCCGCCAACTTGTGGCCATGGGGGTGGCCATCTTTGTCATGGAGTGACCCCTAATTTTCATATTACTCTTTTATTAGATAGGATAGAATGTGACTATGAGTGCCACCATCTTGTGGCCATCAGGTGGCCATCTTTGTCATGGAGTAATGCCTAATTTGCATATTACTCTTTTACTAGGTAGGATAGCTAACTTGCCTACAAACATCAGGTGATCATAATAATCTGGCCACTCAATGTACGTAACTCTGGAGGATTTAATAAAGTTTTAAAATGTGGAGTAGGATAATATATTTAACTTAAAATTCTGTCTTATTCTCAGATTTATAAGAAATTTATAAAAATTACAAGTCATTACATTTTTTTTTTCTCCTTTTACCATTTTAAGTGGACAGATAAGACTTTGTATCCTAAAATATGGGACAAAAATTACCACTTGCAGCCTGTGGACAAAATTTGGCCACAGGTTCTTTTGACTGTTCCATGAAAGTGTTCTAGACATTTAAAATTATTTGTTAACGTTTAAAAATCAAGAAAGTGTGCATTTTAAAATAGCATTTTCTGTATCTCTACTCCTGGTACAAACAGTCTTGAAAAACTAAAGTCCAGAAACTATTTTCAAGTTTTCTGGATTGCATCAATCTTCTAGAATCTATATGATTCTGAGATAAATTTTCTTGCCAATCTTCCTAGTAGAAGCAAATCCAGATATATTTCATTTAGGATGATAAATAAATGTGAGTTTGGGAGCATATGAACCAAAATAATATCTTTATCCAAACACATAAGAGTAGTTGAGAGACAAGGCAACAACTCAAAGTATGTTTAGGGAAGGTATAGAAGTGAAAGAAAAATTATGTGGTGTGGGATAAGTTGATGGTGAAAGTAGGCAGTAAAGAGGAATTCGGAAAGGTAGGGAGGTTGTGATCACATCATAATAGTGTTTGAACTGAGGAGTTTCTATTAAACTTGTTTTCCCCCTCATTCTTCTTTGAGAAAATTTTTAAAAATTTATGAAACACATGTAATAATCTAAACAAACATTTAAAAAATACATAGAATAATAATCTCATTAAATGGGCTTCTTTTCTCACCATTTCCCCCTTCAGTTCTCCTCCATTATATATCATAGTCACTAAATCTTTTCTAAAATATAACCATAATAAGGATGCAGTGTAAAAAGTAATTTGCTCCCATAATCATCTATTGGAAAAACAGTGTTTTAGTGCTTGTTTTCACCACGTGTTTCCATACACATTATGATTCAAATACCATGACAACCCAGCAGTAGCTGAAATTATGTTTGCGCTAGATGGAGCCCAGTCCCATATTGCCTGCTTTCAGATTCATGTGCTTTGCAATATTCCTCAACCTCCTCCGTGGTTAATTTGATCTTGGTGCTGTAGGCCCTATGGACACAAAAAGGTTATTCTCTGTATTACAGAGTTAATGAGGACAGGCTGACCTAAAACCAACTGTGTTAACCAAAATGAAGCAAATATTGAGCAGGGTTGTGAGTGACCAGCCTGCAAGTGCAAGCCCTGTATTCTAGGAAGTGGGAATGGAACATGAGTGAGAGATGTTCAGAGTCTCAGGAGGAAGAAAAGAGAGGCAACTCTGGTGGGTGCCAGGTTACTACTGAGCAGAACTATAGTCTATGTAGAAAGAACCTGCAAAGAGTAAGGAAAGGCCTATAGCCACAGCCCCCTGGACTTGTTAGGAAGATAGGGATTCAAGAATTGTAATGACGATTCCAGGATAAAGCTTGAGTCAGAGTATTATAAGTGGCAACACTTTTTAAACTTTCAAGTGCATTTAAATGACTTAGGGATTTTAAAAATGCAGATTCTGATTGAGCAGGTCTGAGGTAGGACCTGAGATTCTGCATCTTCTTCTTTTTTTTTCTTTTTTTTTTTAGATTCTGCATCTTTAACAAGCTTTCAGGTATTGTAGATACTGCTGGTCCTTTGCTGAATAGCAAAGGTTTAAAGCAAATACAAAAAGTCAGGGCAGATTAGCTGCCAGTGGTCCTAGAGCTGCTTTAGGTGAGGACCCATCCTAACTTGAGTTAGCCCGTAGTGCTCACTCAACCTCTGCTATGCAGAATGGGAGACTGAAAGAGCTCAACACAAGGCTAAACTTGCCATACCCCAGGTTCAAGGGAGAAGACTCCTGATTCAGTAACTCCTTAAGACCTATAAGCCATGCAGGGCCATTTTGAAGCAATAACTTGATATAAGAATACTTTTTAAACAGGTTTTAAAATCATTGCAGAAAAAATGGAGCTAGTCATTTTAGACCCTGCCCTAGGTCAGTGGGAAATAATAGGTACTAGGTTTTTGTTTTAAAAATGGCAGTAAATGTGGGAGCATGGCTCAGCTTATGTAGCTAAACCATGAGAGCTGAAAATAGGACTCACAAGCAGGGAATGTCATCTGCTGTGTTTGAGATGGAAACAAAAGCCAGATGGGCCCCAAAGACAGAAGAAGAGGTGGGGCAGATGGGATTGCCTAACTTGGGCTATATAAAATGCAGGATGAGAAACTTGTGTGTATTTTACCCTTTGAACCAAAAGGATGTTAAAGAAATAGTCACCTTCAAATGAAGGGAGCAGCTGTTTAATGTCAAAGTTAAAGCTGGACACTAGTTAAAGTGGTACGGACAGTCCAGCAAGAACTAAATTCAACTTGGATTTGTACAGAGGTGATTGGGCATTTAAAGGGATAAGGGGAAGGAAGAAAATCAGTAAGCAAGGGTTCAGTAGAGTAAAGGAAGTGAAAAATTACCAAAAAGTAAGACACGGGGAGGGCTGGTCTCTGTGAAATTCATCTGAGTTTGTTAACTGGCACTTAATCAAAGTTAGGCTCCTGGTTGCCCACAGGCTGGGAGATAAGCACCCTATCTTCAGTGGTTAGCTGAGACAAGCAATACATTCTTTTGGAAGCCTTGAGCTTACTCGGGCAGGTTCCTATGACAGAGTAGGGTCATCCTAGTGATACAGCCTTACGCTGTTAGAAACAATATCAGTTTATTCAAGTCTTTATAGGCTAAAGGCCTAGGCGAAAAGAGGACTCAGCTGAGAACAATCTTTGTCACTAAGCAGTGTAACATTAAAATTTCTAGGTGGCTCTACCTTTGGAAAATTCTGGGCACTGAAAAATATGTCCACAGATTCAGCCCTTGGATATAATATAATCACAGCAGTAAGGATATTACTTTTTTAAGTTATCAGCCATATGAATGATAGCAAAGCAAATCCACTAATAATTAGTGTGAGAAGGACTCTAGACAACCCCATCCGCACCGGACTCTGGTCCATTTCATAAATGTGGACAAATTCATCCAAAAAAAAGGTAAGTGTCTTTCCCAAGATCATGTTTAGTTAGGGTAAGAGTCAGATACATGTTTTAGGCAAGTAAAAAAGAAGTTGCTGAAGCAATTCGAGGAATTGGATTTCACAAATACTGGGATTCTCCCCTCCTAAGTAAAGCTGGCAATGCGTTTTAATTCTCCCACACTCACATCCATGCCCCTTTTTCTGCAGCATCTATTGCCTCAGGTAGGGTGGGAGGGAGTGAGTCCTCATGCCATCTGTGCTGCTAGGATGCCCTGGTATTTCCATCCTCCGCCTACTACATCTCATCTTCAACCCTATATATTTTTGCAGAAAAATCCACTCAAGGAGCATAAAACTGTTTGATCTCATCACTTCCCACCCCTCTCCCCCCAACACATATAAATTCACATTTCTCCGTTGAGTCAGTTTGTCAAACTTTTTGTTATTTAGCCTTTAGTGTCAAAAATAAGCCTGGTCTTGCCAACACTAACCACACTGCAGTATTATTTATATAGCAGCAATAGCTTCCTGCATCTGTGATTATAACCTGGGGGAAGGAACTAGAGCACAGCCTAGCCTTTCAAAGTGTTTCCTTTATGCTTAAGTCATTAATGTTTCAACCAACAGTTGGTGCAGGTTTTCTGCATGGCTTTTATCTATAAAACTAATGTTACATTATATGATAAATTATGTTATAAAATGAGGAACCCCAGCTAAGGGATTAATGTTAGGTGCCCTTTGAGAAGGATTTGGATTGTGTATGTTTAATGTATTTGTTATGAGATTCCTTGAGCATTTCAATAATGTGCCGGCTTTAAATTCTTGCATTCTGATGTTGTCCGTTTAAACAGTGTCAGATCAACTCTTGCTTCATAGACACCAAAGATAAATCTTCTCATTAAATGAAGCCCTTTTGGTCCTACCCAGATAGAAGCCCATGATAGGCAAATGATCAAACAGCTTCTCTGAACTCATTATCATTCATTCTGTCTGTCAGCTGCCTTTCTCTTCCTGATCTCTTCCTTTTTCTTTCCCTCCACAAGAACACACAGCTTTTTCACACCCAATGGTGAAGCCATGCTCTACCCTCCTACCTTACACAAATGACTTGGCAGAGGATAAAATCCTCATTGCTAAGAACTCTGCAATGCAATCTTCTCCCTAAAAAGGGGACATTTTATGTTATTTAATTATTCCAGGTCACTTAAAGGTTAGTTAATAAAAAACTCAAACATTTTCCCACTTTTACCATAGGTAGAGTTATTTAATTTTACATTTGTAAGAAGCTCTTAAACTAAAACTCTCTCAACCAGTCCCCCAAGTATCAGCTTTTAGTCATTGCATCATAAGACATATGTGCTATGAAGATCATTACATTTCCATTAGCCAGAATACTGACACTAAATTATTCCTTAATGTCACCTTTAGTAAATAGATCCTTTTCCCTTAGATCTTTAATCTTATGTCAGTATCTTATCTTATTTTACTAACACTCAAAAACACTTAGTATAATGGATGACGTAGGTATAAAAGGCATCATAGCAACCAGAAGAAGCTATAATTATTCTACAGAGCTATCAATTTGGCTTTGCAGGCAGTTATTTTGAAGAAGAAGAAGAAGAAGAAGAAGAAGAAGAAGAAGAAGAAGAAGAAGAAGAAGAAGAAGAAGAAGAAGAAAAGGAGGAAGAGGAGGAGGAGGAGGGCAGAGGGAACAGGGGAGGGGGAGCGGGAGGGGGAGGAGGAAGGGGAGTGGGATGAGGAGGAATGTACTTCCTTTTCAAGTTAAGGCAGTTAGAAGTCTGTGCAGACTGACTATTACATGAAACCTTCAAGAGCACATCTGAGCCCAGTTACTCAGCTGCGTATTTGCACTCCAGATAAATGTAGAGTGGTGGAAGGAAAAGTGGGAAACTCAGGAAATTACAGTGTTAATTCAAGCCAAAATGCTTTGGAGGATTTCTTTGTGTCTTTCATTTTATCACTAAACTTCTAATTGAAGAACGAAAAGTCTTCCCAAACTTAACAAGTTTTCTTACTTCTCTAGTTCCCATTCTTTCTTCCTTTTTTTCATTAAAATTGGTTTACAAGGGATAGTTGCTGTGTCTTTGAACACATTTAGAGACAAAATAAAACCATTTGGGTTTTTTAAAATCAAAGCTCAAAAGTAAATCATAGTGATAATTCAACATCACTTTCTGTAAATAGCTAATCAGTAAAATCAGTTTCCTATATTAAAGATACCAACTTGAGAACACATTTAATAAGTAGGAATACACAACATTGATAAGTCTGAGCTTGGATCTAGGTAGATGACCATTTTTTAATTCTCTATAACTCATTGATCACCAATATCATGTTTTAGTTTATTACTATCTAAAATCAAAAAGTTCTCAACTCTAAGTAAATCTGTATAAATTACTTGGACCTACTTTTTTTATCTTCTATTTTTAAAAATATTTTTATAACTATCTCCATTCCTCCTCATTTACCATTTCCTACTTTAAACAACATTTAAGAGCCCTTTAGTTATATAAATAATCTCACAGCATTAAGATATAGCACTTCAGCCTATCTGGCATGGCTCAGTGGTTGAGTGTTGACCTATGAACCAGAAGGTTACAGTTGGATTACAGGTCAGAGCACATGCCTGGGTTTCGAGCTTGGTCCCCAGTGGAGGATGTGCAGGAGACAGCCAGTCATGATTCTCTCATCATTGTGTTTCTATCTATCACTCCCTCTCTAAAATCAATAAAAATATATTTTAAATTATATAACACTTTATACTATCAAATCTTCTACGTTCTGGCTAAAGTATTGTCTTTCAGGATTTTTGTTTGCAGTCTGCTGAGCTAGTTTTGGTTAGATTACTTGATCCAGAGGTCAGATGCACTAACCATCACATGCATCTATAGAGCTTTGCTCGGTTCTGCTGGAATAGATAAGCCATAGATAGAAATAGTGGAGAGGTAAAGGGAACACAGATGAAAAACTTAAATAGTATATATAGTACTAAATTATAATAAGGGAACTTATGAAAGATTACTTGTTCTATCAATAGTCACCTTTCCCCCCACTGTTACTTAACTCTTATCTAGAATATTCTAATAATTTATGTCCTGGTCTAATTTTTCCTTTGCATACATCCCACAAAATGAAATAATATATTATTACAGTAGTTCCCTACTTTAACAAATCTCTATTAAAGTTTTTCAAGTTGTGGTCCATGAACATTCTGATTCTGAATCCCTAGGGAAACCTACAAAAAAGGTAGACTTCTAGTGTCCTTCCCAATCTAGTGAGTCAGAACCTTTGAATTCTTTTAGCAAGACCCCTTGGTAATTCTTAAACCATTAGTCTAAATATATACATTACCGTCTAAAATATCCAGCTTGTTCCAAGAGGCACTCTAATTTCTCACTAGATTAGCCAGGTTCTTTTGGTTTGAGAACCAGAAACTCCCTCCAGGCTGCTTAGGATGGCTTGTAGAAAGGGCACAAGACTGATCTAACTCTGGGGACAAACCATACTCTGAGTCCGGGACAACTGCCCTGGTTTCTCTACATGGAGCTTCTCTCTCATCTAGATTTCAATTTGCATGACCCAGAAAAATCTCACAGTTCTCTATATGTCTTATCGTTCAGCTTTATCTTCCACTTAAATTATGTGTTTTTAAGTTCAAATAATCAAGGGAGGGTGTGTAATTGGCCTCATTCATCTTCTGGCCAAGACTGTTTGTTTGTTTGTTTGTTTTTGATGAGCTGACCTCTAATCCAACGAGCATTTAGAGACCAGTTCGCATGGCAATGATTATGGCCACCTAAGAAAAAGTCCTGAGTGACAGCAGGACCCATGGGTGGTCTCAAAGAAGAGGCTGTATCTGGGAAAACATTGCAATCAGTGAGTCAATTGTATCTTCTCTCTCCACCCTAAATGCACACAACCGATTTCCTAAAATGCATTCTAGACTTTCCCACCTCTCTGCCTTTTTGTGTATATTTCCTTCAATCTGAAATGACCTACTTTCCTAATCTACACTCACTAAAGTCTTATTATTTCTGCAAGGTCCTTTCTCAATTTAATTTCATGAAGGTTTCCCAAACTCTCCAAACAGAATTAAACTCTTCATGACTTATTCTCTCAATGCCCCTTTAAGATGCCTTTTTTTCCCCCATTGTCTATAATTAATCTCATTTGGATGACTGAACCATTGGAGGTCAGGAACCTTGTTGAATTCATTTATGGTTCTTCTATAGAGTTAAGTACAGTGTCTGTAAGTATTAAGCATCAAAACAATGTTTTTGAATTGTTTTAACAATGTGGCTAATCCAAAACTATAAACTTCAAATCATTACTTTGGGCTTGGGCTATGACTTAAAGTGGTATTGCATTCATTGTTGTTGCATCAATTATATAATGTTAAAATATTTAAATATTGTT
>PVJC01031476.1:0-20536 GCA_004026665.1 Murina feae | reverse complement strand
AGCAGTTTATGCAATTTAATCTCTTTTTATAGCCATAGCTCTAGGACAGATTGCAAAGATTTCTTAATATCAAAAGTATGATCCAGCCTTAGCTTCCAGTTCTCTACACTATGCAGCTTACATGCTTTCCATACTGTGTCTCCTTTTCCTAGAAATGCCAGGAATTCGCAATACTCAAATTAATGCAGGACTCAAAAATCAAATATGTAGTCATAGATATTTAATATCATCTCTGAACCCAAATATCATTTCTCAATATAAGCAGTGATCTTAAGATTGAAATAGATATATTTGTATTGATTTTTATGATAGAAAATCAAAGCAAGTACCATTTAAAATTTCACATCACATGTACTCCCTAATGTAGCCCCAAGGTATATATGAAAATAGAAAGACAATGTTTTGAGATCTTTCTCTGAAACTAGAAGTACAACAGTGATTATGCTAATGCTCATTTGCTTCTGCCCACTGCCAATATTCAAGCTATGTCCGCATAGTTACTTCTCTGGTTGCGGTGCTAAAAATTATAGAAGAGAAAGAATGGAGATCAGAATAATGATAGTTATTTAGCATGTTAACCCAAATATATATATGTGTGTTAAATCTCCCAGAACTGTGTAACAAGAGAAAAACATCACTTTTGTGTATAATAATCACAAAACAAAATAAAAGAATGTAACACTAAGAAATCATTATCACAAAATCAGAATAGTAATTACTTCTGGGAAATTATGGAAATGTGATCAGCATGGAGCCTAATGGATCTCCTAAATTCCTGATAACATTGTTTCTTAACCTGGGTATTTGATATGATACACACACACACACACAATTTTAGATAATAATTTGATAAGACTGAAGATGTATATATTCAATCATTTCATACATTTTTTAAAAATTTTGTTTTATTGCTTAAAGTATTACAAAGAGTAGTACATATGTCTCCTCTCCACCCCACCCTCTACCTTGACCTTCCCCCAGCATTCCCTACCCCCCAGTGTCTGGTGTCCATTGGTTATGCTTATAAGCATATATGCATGCATACAAGTCCTTAGGTTGATCTCTCACCTATCCCCCCCAAACTCTCCCTGACCTTTCCACTGTAGTTTGACAGTCTGTTCAATGCTGCTCTGCCTCTGTATCTATTTTTGTTCATCAGTTTATAATGGTCTTTATTATCCATAAATGAGTGAAATCATGTGGTATTTTTCTTTCATTAACTGGCTTATTTCATTTAGCATAATGTTCTCTAGTTCCAGCCATGCTGTTGCAAATGGTAAGAATTCCTTCTTTTTTACAATAGCATAGTATTCCATTATGTAGATGTACCACAGTTTTCTAATTCATCATCTATTGATGGGTACTTAGGCTGTTTTCAAATCTTAGCTATGGTGAATTGTGCTGCTGTGAACATAGGGATGCATATGTCCTTTCTGATTGGTGTTTCTGGCTTCTTGGGATATATTCCTAGAACTGGGATCACGGGGTCAAATGGGAATTCCATTTTTAACTTTTTGAGGAAACTCCATACTGTCCTCCATAGTGGTGCACCAGTCTGCATTCCCACCAGCAGTGCATGAGTGTTCCTTTTTCTCTGCATCCTCTCTAGCACTTGTTATTTCTTGATTTGTTGATGATAGCCATTCTGACAGGTGTGAGATAGTTTCTCATTGTTGTTTTGATTTGCATCTCTGGGATGATTAATGACTTTGAGCGTTTTTACATGTCTCTTGGCTTTCTAAATGTCCTCTTTTGAAAAGTGTCTATTTAGGTCCTTTGCCTATTTTTTGATTGGATTATTTATTTTCCTTTTGTTAACTTGTATGAGTTCAATATAAATGTTGGAGGTTAAACTCTTATTGGTGCTAACATTGGCAAATAAGTTCTCCCATGCAGTGGGCTTTCTTGTTGTTTTGTTGATGGTTTCTTTTGCTGTGCAGAAGCTTTTTATTTTGATGTGGTCCCATTTGTTTATTTTCTCTTTAGTTTCTAATTCCCTAACAGCTGTATCAGTGAATAAATTGCTTCGACAAATGTCTGAGATTTCGTTGCCTTTAAATTCCTCTAGTATTTTTATGGTTTCCCATCTTACATTTAAGTCCTTATCCATTTGAGTTTATTTTTGTGTATGGTGTGAGTTGGTGGTCTAGTTTCTTTTTTTTTTGCATGTATCTGTCCAATTTTCCCAACACCATTTATAGAAGAGACTATCTTGACTCCATTGTATGTTCTTGCCTCCTTTGTCAAATATTAATTGAGCATATTGGTTTGGGTCGATTCTGGGTTCTCTATTCTATTCCATTGATCTATATGTCTGTTCTTGTGCCAGTACTGGGAAGTTTTGAGAACAGTATCTTTGTAATACAGCTTGATATCTAGTATTGAGATCCCACCTACTTTGTTCTTCTTTGTCAGGATTGCTATGGCTATTTGGGGTCTTCTTTTTATTCCAGATGAATTTTTGGAGAGTTCGTTCTAGGTATGTGAAATATGCTGTTGGTATTTTAATGGGGAGTGCATTGAATTTATAGATTGCTTTTGGTAGTGTGGACATTTTAATGATGTTGATTTTAACAATCCATGAACATGGTATTTTCTTCCATCTGCTTATGTCTTCTTCTATCTTTTTTTTCATTCATACTTTTTTTTAAAAGTAAATTTTGGTACATTTCCTTAGGAAACCATAGATGATGTGTTTATTGCAACATTTTTGTTAATAAAGTATTTAGACATGACTTATGCACAAAGAGCAAAGATTAGTCATAAAGAGTTTTTTGTTTTTGTAATAAAATAGTATATATATACATCATTGAATATATATACATATACGTTATATGTATCAATACAGATATACTTAGAAAACTAATGCAAGCAATAAAAATAGGTTGAAAGATGATACATAACATTACTGTTTATTACTGAAAAACAAATCACCATAAAAAACATGCCAAAAATTATATGAACTACACATAGTGCCTATCGCTTGGGGAAGAAAAGGAATAAAATGAGAAAGGGTACAGAGGAAATTGTAACTTTCTCTGTAATGTTTTATTTACAAGAAGAAATACCTGAATCAAATACAGCACCAATGAAAATATATTGATTACAGTATTGTCGTCTGTATCTTTGAACTATGTCATAACTTAAGGGCACACTGATTATATTTCTGTCAACTGATTTTTCTTAAGTGTGAACTGCATTAGTCATTTGTATTACTTCTCTGGCCTCTGTGCCATTTGAATTTGTAATCTCTGCACTTCATAGAGATTACAAAAATATTTCTTATGCCTCTGCCACCTGATGACCTCTGTAAATACGTGGCTGCTTGGACCTGGACCCCTTCTCATCTGTTTTTTGGCACATTGTGTTCACTACCATTGTGATTTCCAACACTGCTCCTGTGCTATCACACCTGTGACCTGTTCTTCAAGGTCATCCGGACTCGGAAGGAACAGCTTTTTCCTTTGGGGCTGCTTAACTGCATGCTGCTTCTCTACTCTCTCCAAGTCCCTGAGAGAAACTGGGAATGTCACCCTAGGGTTAAGGAGGTAAATAATCTCATCTCTGGTTGCGATAAATGTTTTCCTATCAATGAGAAAGCTCCATCTCTGGCTGAAGGAAGATGGAATGGCTCCCTGTAGTTGTACAAGTGAGGCTGTGCCTGCCAAACACTGAAAGACCTATAGCCCCTCTCTCCCCACAACCCCATCCAACAAACTACTATTTTTCCGATCTCTCTCTGGGAAATGTTATCATGATCTGCAGAACTGGATCTTTCTGAAATCATCTGAAAAAAAGGAAACCCCTAAAACTGTATGAAATGGAATCTTTACTAAACAAACCCCTAGGTTTTGGTTGACATATTCATATCTGCAATGTATCTCTCTTTTACAATTCTACAAAACAAGAAACTCTCTGTATAAAACCTCTACCTGCCATTGGCTTGAGGGAAAGTAAGTGGTCGCTTAAAGTGAGTCAAACTTTGGCTTATGAATCTGAAATGACCCATTTTTAAAAAAATCACCCCTTACTTTGTACATTTAATGAGTTCATTAATATGAAGTTCACTTAACAAGTTCAGTGTTATTAAAAAAACCTCAGTAATAGATTCTAAGATTAAGTTAAGAGTATCAATGTGTGCTGGTAAAATAGAAATCTATTCACTTATGCAAGAAACACTTATAAAAATGTGTTTGAAAGATATTTCAGAATTTGGGTGAAGTTAATTAGCATCTAAGCACCACTTAAGAAAATACTTCCTTACAAGAGGCTACTTCTGTATGACAGCTTTGAGAAATTTATAACACAGAAAGATTCAGATGGCGCCTGTCTCATCGAATAAAAAATAAAAAATAAAAAAAAGACCTCACTCCCATTCTAGAAATGATGGATTTCCACTTAGAAAATATATTATTTTTTTAAACTCCTCTGAATAAAGACTATTTAGTCTCTTGGGTATTTTTAAATAGAGCAAGAAAATGTTAATAATTTATCTTGTAAAAGATAAATTGTGTACTCTATAATATAAAAATATGGTAGGGAGAGGCAGAATATCTTTCCTGTTTTGTTATGTACTTATTTATGGCTTTATGTGTTTATTGGATGGTCCTTCTAAGCTCTGTGTGTGTGTGTGTGTGTGTGTGTGTAAAACCTTCATGTAACCACATTGCTCTACCTTCTGAAGGAAATGTGAATCTTGAGATGAAGAATTTTGTATCCCATAGGACGAAGCATGCTAGGTACAGAAAGGATCTCTAATAAGACTTAAGGAAAAGTTTTGTTTTTTAAATTAGGCTGATTGAAAATAATACATTACATGTACCTGGGGATGGTTGTCCTGTAGAAATTTTTTCCCAGGCACATGAGCTCAAACAACATTTTTATCCTGGGCAGGCAATGCCTTATAATGCACACTGCTTTGGAGCCAGGGAGACCTGTCTTCCAGTCTCTTCCTCTATTCTGCCGGCCATTTGGTCTTCAGGGACTCACAAACTTAGTTTCTGTGTTGTTTTGATTTTTATTATCTGTTACTTAAGGACAATGAAAGTTGCAAGATGGCTAGAATAAAGACAATGTTTCTAAGTTTCTTGTAGGATAGCTAGAGCATATACTAGTAATTGATTTTAAACAACCTATTGATATATAATTCATGCACAATAAAATTTACCCTTGTAAAGTGTATAATCAATGGTTTTTAGTATATAAAAGAGTTGTGCATTCATCACCATAATCTAAATTTAGAATGATTCCCATTACCCCGAAAGAAACCATACACCCATTAGCAGTAACTCTCCACTATCTATCCTGCACTCAAGTCCTAGGTAGCCATTAACCATTATCTATGTAGATCTGCCTATTCTGGACAATTCATGTAAATAGAATCATTAAATATATGATTTTTATGACTGGATTCTTTAATTTATCGTGTTTTTGAGGTTCAGTAGCCTGACATATATGAATAGTTTACAGATGGAAATAAAGCAGGTGACATGAAGAAAAATAAGCAAATGGATTCCAATTAAATATAATTGATGGGGAAAACAAAATAATAATAAAACGGCTTCTGGAGTTATTGCATAAATCAGGACTGGTCTCTCTTCCTCTTGGGAATGATTCAATAATATTAGGAAGATTAATGAAAAAAAAATGCCACACACTAATATTTCAGCAAAAAATGGAGGACAAGTATGAAACCAAGACTCCAAGATATAGGTAAAGTGTTTAAAAGAAAAAAAAAATATAGGAAAATCTCAGCAGTAAGAAAACCTAATGACAGTAAGGTTCAGAATGCACCTACAACAAAAAAAGAGAAGTATATCACCTAAAATCATCTTAGGAGCACAATATGGAATGCAAAATCCAAATCTTATGCTTGCAACAATTGACATAAATCTGTTTTTCATTGAAGTGAAGGCCATCTGACTACACAAAGAATTACATGAACAAAACTACTTGAAATAAGAAAAGTATCGTAGCAATAGAGAATAGAACCTCTGAGTTTTGAAAACACCTGGTTAGGAACAATGGTATACACTCTCCTTAAATTCCCCCTCTCCCTCCCCCCTCCCCCCGCCCCACAAGCCACCCCTGCTAGCCTCAACCACACAGGAAGTGTGCAGATAATTGGTCCAGGAAAACATACACATTCAACACCACATAAAAATTAACACAATAATTACATAATAAACATTAGTCATCTGCTTATTAAAATGTCTCACAAGAACATTTTAATTATGTTTCACAATAATTTTGTCCAAAGAGTAACAGCTGAAGCTAGACATTCCCATACTTTATAATTCAGAAATTTCACTTGTAAAAATATGTACCCAACAGAAAACTGAACATATGTTTACCAAATTTCACATATAAAAGATTATTTTTGGCATTCTTCCTCCATGCTCATATTATAGTTTGTTTTCCTGGTTATCAAAGGATAACCTCTTAAAAGATAAAGTGCCAAATTATTTCCATTAACTTTAGAAATAGATTAGGAATTAATTTGGCAAACTCCAAAGACATAAAGTTTTAAACTTTATGGCTAGCTTTTCATTTACTAAAGCTAATTACTTTTAACAAAGCACTCAATATCAATTTGTTGTTATTTGTTCCCATTAATTAAAACTGTTATCCAAATTTGTACTAAATGACTATTGGTTAAATTGAACTTAATTGAATTACAATTTTAAAAAAATAAAGCAAATTTTTCTATTTTTTCTCTTTTATTTCACTCCTTCTTTACAGTTACAACTTTCAGAAAAATTTTCTAATTGACCTACTAGTCAGATTTTCAAAATTCTGAAAACCAGTTGAAGAAAAAATTTATGTTTTAAGTAATTTTATGTGAAGACAATTATACATTATGGTTGCTTTTCTCTACTTGGTATCCTAGTAATAGAGTTTAACAGTTTTGAAAAATTATCATTATTCTTCCTGACAACCATTCTGATGATTTTTTTGTATCAGCCAACTTTATCTCCTCAGTCTTTTCATTGAGTTGATGGCTCTGGCTGATGTGACAAGATGCAGAGGAATAGGCAAGGGCTCAGCAACAGATTGTATAAAGGTTAAAAAAGTCCAGCATTCATTTCAACTTCCAGTAATATACTTCTCTATCAGGCATGCTAATTCAGAAATCCTTACCCTGGTGCCAGAGAGTGAAAATGAATATACATTATCATGAATATTTATGGTTGTATTGAGAATAAAAAATTCTTTGATATTCAACTATTAATAGTTGCTTTCCAAAAACTGTACTTGCATGGACCCCTTCCTCAGGTGTTATTATTTGAAAGGCAGAATTGGAAGGGCTTATTCTCATTTTTTAAAAAATTTATCTTTATTGTTGGAAGCATTATAGATGTCCCCTTATTTTCCTCATTGACCTCTTCATATCCTCATTTTTTAAAAAGGTTTATATAATGTTTAGCAGAATATAGGTGATCTGATGTTTCCACTGGTTCTGTGACCTACACCAGTCTCCTCTCATTTTAACCTCTCGGGATAAAGTAAAAACATATTTCTATAGAGAGGGACAACTTTGTAAGTGTCCATTAGCTCATTTTACCTCATTTTCAGTGTTTGCTTTAGGATAGAACACATAAGAAAAAACTCTTGAGGTAAAGTAAAAATAAATCACTGCTCTGGTAGCCTGAAGGAAGTAGAAGAGATCTCATATTCTTTTTCACCCTGGTTAAATACATTTTTTAAGCCAATGGTTGTCAATTATGTAGACTCAGAGTAACATCTTTGAATTATGAGAAGGCCAGCATGAAGGGATTTTTAATAATCACTCCATTTATTTGCTTCCATTTGACTTATTCCTTTTGTTTGAAAATAACTGCTTATTTACTTTCTATGTGACATAGAATCCATACGCCCCAGATGGCAACAAATAAACAAACAAAAAGTGTCACATGTCATTCTTAATAAATGTCATTTAACTTAAGAACAAGCATTACTTCTTAATGTATGTGCAGTTAGTGTCTTAAAGAAATCTATACAAAAGAACAAAAATAATTCATTCATCATATTCCTCTGTCAAATAGGCACTAGGTACTGATTAAGGAGCTTTGACAGGGTGTGACTAAAGCTGCTTATGACATATATCAAATGTTTTAAATAATGGGAAATAGAAAAGAAAGCACCTCATGGTTTTACCTATTAGGCCAAAATACTCTATTTGTGAGGTAAATTATGCCTAGAATGGACAAAGATAAACTCATGTGCAGACTTATTGACTAATAATGTCAAAAGTAAATTTAAGATATTCAGAACTATAATAACAGAGAAAATCATATTATATTAAAACACTTTGCATTTTCCCGCCACTGTGTGGTAGCGTTCGAAACACTTTCCTTTGTGCAGGGGTACATTACAAAACTTGCACATGTACCGCATTTCACTGCGTCGTTTATGAGCGGCACACACACAACAATGATGTAAAACATTTTTATTTTTGTTGGTTCCAACTAAAGGTTCCAATGTATGTTTCCTCATGTCCATTGACAGTCTCCCTGGTGGGTCCGATTTTACTCATTTCCCACAAAAAATTTGTTAAGTCAATACATTCAAAATAAATTAAAGTAGCAGCTGATAATATCTACTCTAATAAAAGAGTAATATGATAATTGTGTCACTCTGGTACATCCCAAGCCACACCCACCAGCCAATCAGAGTGACTATATGCAAATTAACCTAACCAAGATGACGGCTGGCAGCCACAGAGCTACAGCAAACAGGAGGCTTTGTTACCCCAGTGATGGAGGAAGCTGCTTGCCTAGGCAAGCTGTGGCCTCTGCTCAAGGCAACAAAGTTTCAGTTATAGAAGATAAATAAATCCAAGATACATGTTTCCAGCCAGCATCGCTGGGAGCTTGGGTGGCTGGGGGCTGTGGCCAGCCTGCAAACAACCATCAGCCTCTCACCCAGGATGTCCCCACCCTCATGGGGTGAGAACCTCTACTGGAGGGCTTGGCCAGATTGCAAACAGCCCTCAGCCCCTCACCCAGGCTGGCCAGGCACCCCAGTGGGACCCCCACCCTGATCCAGGACACTCTTCAGGTCAAACCAGTCAGTCCTCACCCATGCACCAGGCCTCTATCCTATATAATAAAAAGTAATATGCAAATTGACCCTAACAGCAGAAAGCTGGGAATGACTGGTACTATGACACACACTGACCACCAGGGGGCAGATGCTCAATGTAGGAGCTGCCCCTGGTGGTCAGTGCACTTCCACAGGGGGAGCTCTGCTCAGCCACAAGCCAGGCTGATGGCTGCCAGTACAGCAGTGGTGGTGGGAGCCTCTTCTGCCTCGTCAGCAGCACTAAGAATGCCTGACTGCAGCTTAGGCCTGCTCCCCACTGGCAAGTGGACATCCCCAGAGGGCTCCTGGGCTGTCAGTGGGATGTCTGACTGCCAGCTTAGGCCTGATAGCCTGGGGAGTGGGTCTAAGCCAGCAGGTGGACATCCCCCAAGGGGTTCCAGACTTGGAGAGGGCACAGGCCAGGCTGAGGGACCCCTCTGAGTACACAAATTTTTGTGCACCGGACCTCTAGTATAATATATTCTGCATTGTTATTGGTTTAATAATTTGGAATTTTCAAAATGAAAATTACAAGAGCATAATTACATGTGGATATTAAATATGGATTTCTGCCTTACAACTTATAAAACTAACAAATCTCTTATCTTAGAACTATATTGACTCCTATCTTGACTATTGAAATTCTTAATTTTTTAAAACCCTGGTTTCTAAATATTTAGCACATCATTTCTTTCTAGATTTTCCCTAATCCTTTCTTCCCAATTCAAGATAAACTGCTCTAAGTAAATGGGTTAAGTCCAGTTTCATGATCCTTAATTAACTAAATATAAAGCCTATAAGGTATGACTCAGAGTGATCCTCATTTTACTCTCTGCCCAGGAAAAAGGTTTAGTACCTTTTGTTTTGAGATTGAATGGATGATTAGACAACATTTGGTACTTAACAAGAACCTATTTCTTAACAGCAGCTACTTTTTGACACTAAGTACCACAAATTATTACATTAAAACTTGTGGGACTAGCAAAATAACAGTTACTCATTTATGAGAAGACACTTTGGATAACACCTAGAACTCTAACTGTGATTTGCACAGGCACCTTGTTTTTCTACTGGCTGTGCCCCAGCACTTTTTCTGAAGGCATCTAGCTATGGCTTTCCTTCCTGGCTGGATATATTCACATAAAACGGGGGGCTCTTCTAGTAATCTATCTTAGGTTAGTACAGAACCTAAGGTGATCAGCTTCTTATCTCCTGATTCTTTAAACTCAAACATTTCAGTGTCTTTAACGAGGAGAGCACCAAACATCTTATGAAGTTTGGATATTTAAACTGTAGTATTTTCTTATGAAAATGTTCCAATTCCAGCTTTTCCTGCGTTAAGCTCTATATTTGGCAAACATTCAATAGTAGAAAAATAGAATTATGATCTCATGTAATAGAAAAATCCTGTTGACATTAGATCATCTCTAATTATGTAGGTTGTATATGATACTGGTAGCAGCAACTTCAAAAAATAAAAATATTAATCACACAGAGGGGAAAAAAGGATGAATTTAGTGCTTTTCTATATGCTGTTTCCTAAAAAAAGGAGTCTAACTTATGTTGATCTCTTCTAGAATTTCTATTTTTATTCCTATTGCCATTGTTCTTTGCATCCACACCTTCTACAGGTTCATTTTCCTGTTTCTTACAGATCTTTATCATTTCCTCCCCATAAGGACATCTTGATTTGTGTGCTTTATGCTATTTTAGCTTCCCTTGGGGATAAAACTGTTGATTAAATATCCACAGAAAAGGAGTTTAGTCATTAAGTCACTATTAATGGGAATAATGTGATTTTGATTATCTATTTGTTTTGATCACTGATTTTTTTAAAAAGTTCTCATCTACTCACAAGTGCCCAATTACAAGCCAATGACTCAGTGTCAAAAGAGGTTTTTAATGAATACTGGGCCTTGGTTTCTCATTGATTTAGAGATTTTCCTGTTTGCTTTTCTGATATCTTTGATTGTGCCAGGCTTGTGCAAGCACGCTCATGAATAAGAAGCTACTCAGGGTCGTTTAGAAACCTTCAGACCAGCTCTCATCAAAGAGGAGTTCATTGCCAAGAGTCACGTATCTTTTTTCCCTTCAACGTTTTGTGGCTGTTCCTAGGGTAGAAGTGTGCTGGAGCAGGAGAAGGGAGATGCAGGGGTAGGCTGGAAGATGAGTGTGTGGAGAAGTATAGGGCAGCAATGAATAAAGCAGAGCATAAAAATATATGATTTATGTTCTCTTCCTGGTAACCAAGATTACTTGAGCAATGAAGAATGCCAAGTAAATATCATTAAGTAAATAGAGAATTTTTTTCTTAGATTAATTTCCTTCTCACTTGTCAACACATTTGGCTATAAAATACCACTGAATTAGACATATATCTACCTCACATATATAATTGTTTACTATCTCCTGCATTCATGTAAATATTATTTGTATTGAATACTTTACATATGTATTACATATGTTTAAAGTGCATTTGGGGTGTCCATGACACTAAATAAGAAAAATAAAAGAGAATAAAAACACAAGTTGTGCTCATATTTCACTTAAATATCAAGATAAAATCACTCATTCATCAGACATGGTGTTTTCCATCTCTGTTACCTGGAGTTGGGTTGCATTCTGATGATAGGGAGAGTGGCAGTGTACAAAGAAGCGCCACAACCCTAGCCAGTTTGGCTCAATGGCTATAACATTGGCCCTAGGACTGAGGGTCCCAGGTGAGATTCTGGTCAAGGGCATGCACCTTGCTTGCAGGATCTATCCCAGGCCCCAGTCAGTAGGGGCACATCTGGGAGGCAACCAATTGATGGGTCTCCCTCACATCCATGTTTCTATCTCTCCGTCTCTCTCCCTCCTACTCTCTCTAAAAATCAATGGAAAAATACCCTCAGATAAATATTAACAACAACAAAAAGCAACACAAAGATATTTATTTGTTGTTGCTCATGATCCACTAAACAGCTTCTCTAATGCATTAGATGTTGGTACAGAGTAAAGAAACTTGATGCCTGTAAGCAGAGCTCTGTGGAAGAGAATATTGTTCTAAAGAAGGTAATTGCTATAAGCTCGATGTGGAGGCCTTGGTTTTATTTCAAGTGGACATGCACATGAGAGCTTGCTGCAGAATAGCAAGCAAATGTCTGAAACAAATAGATTAGTGCTATATGAAAAGGGAAAAATAACAAAAACACTTAAGTGTAACTTTTTAATTCATTCAATATTGTCTGTCATGGGGAAATAGATCATGCAGTTCAGTGGACTTTTTATATGATAAAAAAACTGTCACAATTTACTAGAAGAAAAGATGTATTATCAAATAACAGGTTTGAAATAATTATAATCAAGTGCTAATTATACCCAATATGGAAGTTTTTAAAAACCGTTTTTAAAAGCACGACTACATAAACCTAGCTCTCTATAGCTGTCAGGTATATTTCTACATAGAATAAAATTTGCTTGGTTTAATAGAGGATACTTTTAATATATGAGGAACATGTGAAAAAGTATATTCATCCTTGTGAGTATTTCATTTTGAACATTATCCAAAATCTATTCCTATTACAAAGTATATTCCTTAGTTTTAAAAAGTTAGATGTTTCTTGTGTATAAACTTGAATAATTTGCTAGTAAAAAAGCTTGTATATAGCATTGAGCTTCCCATTAGAAGTTAGTCAAATGTTAAAATCTAGCACTGTGTTAGACGAAGGCATTCATGCAGTTCTCTCTCATGTATTGATTTTTATATACTAACTTATAAGTCTTTTATTCTAAGCTTTGCCTTGCATACATATATGACTTTATCATTTGACTTTATTTTTTTTAGTGAAGGTAATTTCAAATATAGATTCTAGTGCAGATTCAGATATAAAGTCTTTTCATGGTATTCAATTAAATAAACAAAAGGAACAAAAAATAAAGACATGTAAACCTTATCAAACTTAAAGTTAGGAAATAAATACAGCATCCTTTTATAAACTCTGAGGAGTAACTCCAATATGTAGTAAAATTAAAATCTGATGGGAAAAAAGAAACTGTGAATTGATATATTTTTTTTACATAACAGAGAGTGTACCATGACTTAAAGTAACTCATGCATTTCTAAAATTCTCATTTGTCTCCTTCTGACATTAGGCAGGATACTGGAAAACTTGTCAAAACAGGAGGATATGGAAATCACTGTACATTAACCCACTTCCAAACTGTGAATCAGCATGAGCTTCAAGGACAACAAAGAAACTATGCAATTATATCAGTGTCATTTTCTTCCCCTGCCTTCTTGCAGAACTGAAGGGGAGAGATGAGAGAGTCAGAGAGTAAATTATGACCCAACTTTATAGATATAGTCCAACTTTCAGGCACAAATGGATGCACAGGAAAATATTTTCTGATCCACAAAATAAGACTACAGGCTGAAGGTCTTCATCCTAATTTGATTTCTCACTGAAGTTGCTAGTTCACTCACAACCAGGGACAACAACAAAAGAAAGAAGAAAAAAAATAAAACCTTAAATGAGATATGAGATATTGGGACAGAGTAGGGCACAGCAGTAGAGAAACCCAGGGGAAATAATTTCAGGATGTAGAGAAATCAGATAAAGAGAAAGTATACTGAAAGCAATGGGCCATAGACAATAATGAATGTCCTTCCTCTAAGAATACTGAATGGCAGAAATGATGACTTAAACATTGAATAACAGAAAAAAACAAGATTAAGTTAATTTTTAAATTATTATTTTAAATATATTTTAATTGATTTTTTTTAGAGAGAGATGGATAGAGAGATAAAAACATTGATGAGAGAGAAACATCATTGACTGCCTTCTATACATCCCCGACAGGGCATTGAGTCCACAACCTGGGCATGCACCCTGACCAGGAATCAAACCAGTGGCTTTTTGGTTCCTAGGTGGAAGCTTAACCGCTGAGCTACACTGGTGGGGCCAGGATTAATTTTAAATAATAAGTGAATAAGGCCAATAGGACCTGGATATATTTCCCCCTATTAAAATATGAAAAATATACAGGCAATAATATATATAGGTAAAAATAAGCAAATTTGAATTATGAAGAAATTGTGATCAGACTTAAAATTGCACACCTGAAGTAAATGCTTCTATATTTCAATTTCTTATTCACTTATTTATTTCATTCAGTTATTTCATACATTTTTTGTGTGCTTATTTTGCTATAGTGATAGGATCTGATGATAATATAAGTAGCAAATCAGACACAGTCCTTGTCCACTTACGACTTTTTCTCCATTCAAATATGTGAATGTAAAGAGCAACTGTGCTAAGTGCTATAAAGGAGAGATTCTAGCTTAAGTGTATAAAAGTGGATTTAGTCTTTTTGGGATAAGAGAAAACTTCCTTAAAGTGGAGTTTTAAGCTGTATAGTGAGTGGGAATTAGTTATGCAATTGGGGGAAGGAAAGAAATTTTTAGATATAAGCAAAACCATATAGTGGAGAGTATAGGACACAAGGGATATTAGTAAAAAAAAAAAAATCAGTATAGCTGAAGCTAATTTTTGAAGGCAGCTAGTGGTAATAACATGCAAACAGCTTTGAACTTTCAAGGAAGTACTGAAAATATGAATTCTGATTTTCAGAGAATGTGGGCTACTTTACATAAAAGCCATTTCCTGTTGGATAAACAAAACATACTTCAAAATTCTAGATAAAATATTTTAAAAAGCATCTTCAAAATTAACCAAGAATCTGAAAGACAAATTAGCAAGAGAGAGACGGATTGGTCGACTTCCGTATGCATCCTGACAGGGACTGGGACCCGAACCTACCACCCAGGTACATGTTGTTTACTGGAATCGGACCATAACCTAACACAGGCCAGGATGCTGACAAATTCGAAATAATTAAAGTCAAGTAGAACTTGTTCTCTGACCACAGTGTAAGACAGAAATCAGCTGCAAAGCGAGCGCTAGAATATTCTTAAAAATTAATAAAATAAGCATTTTAGAAAATTGAGATTGGAGGACATCAGCAAGATGGTGAAACAGGAAGACCTGACTCTTCCCTCCATAGAAACAAATGATTCAACATCAACACAGGAACCAGCATCCTTTGTGAGAAACTGGCCACTTTTGTGGCATGCTCTCTCCATAATCTCTCTCCCAAGCACAGCACCAGGTAATGGAAAGGAACTCTCAGTTCCCAGTTTCTCTCAAGGGGACTGGATAGCACATTCAATGTTTTGGCTTTGCAGTGGCCTGCTCAATGTTTTGGATGTGTCATGCCCAACTCTGAGCCAAGACAGGAAAAGGCCGCTTAGCTGAAAGGTGCTGAGAGCAAGAACACAGTTTGGACTAGTACACACTTATTGGCTGTAATTTCTCCCTCCTGTTCATTCAGGAAACAGCAGGTGAGTAACTCCAAACCCCCACCTCTCTAAAAGAAAGGTAAAAAGTTGAATCTCTCCACTATTTCAGCTTTTCCGACTTATGTCAATAATGGTGGAAAAGAGGATTAGCAAATTTTTAAATCAAAAGATGGCTTTGGAGTTGTGTCTTGAAGAGTGATAAGGCCAAACAGGAAAAATATCAGTGATATTTTCATGAATTTCAAAGTATTAATATATGCAAGCAGTTTTTTTTTTTCATTCATTCAAATATTTATTGAGCAGCTAAGGAGATACAAAGGTGTTTAAAACATGGTCAAAGAGGCGAGATAAATGAACAAGTCAAGAAAAGTTCACTGATTCACAGCAAAAGAAAGGTGTCTTTCAAGGAGCCTAAGATTGCTTCCAGCCTGGAAGGGGGCACGGGTGAGTGATAACCGGGAAAGGGCATTGAGATTAAGACAGAAGACTTCAGTCTGGATTGTTGATGAGACTCAGTATGGACTATATTTGTCTCTCCTTTTCCTCTTTCCCCATCTTTGGGCTTAATTTACCAGTAGTGCCCAGGATTGTTCAATGTGCCTTTTCTTTCTATACTTGCTTGCATTTTTGCTTTAATGTCTTCTACAGAACTAGGTTCTTTGGGTGTTTTAGGAGATTTTTCCTGTTTTTTGAAGGATGCAAGTAGTTTTGAAGTTATATAAGCCAGGATTAACAAGTTATTTTCTCAGAGATCTTCTGTTACTTATTTTCATAAATAATAATCCTATAAACAATTGTTCTGTTTCTTTTTCCAATGACAGTTGGAGTTAACACATAATGGGATATTTTTAAATGACCATTTAAAGCCTTATAGATGGAAGAAATTAAACTCAAAACAAGAAAATATTTAGTTTTGTTGTCTGACTTAATCTCAAATTTAAAAAAAAAAATAGATTTCAGAGAGAGCAAGGGAGAAGGAAAGAGGGATAGAAACATCAGTGATGAGAATCATTGATCAGTTGCCTCCTGCACACTGGGGATTGAGTCTGAAACCCGGCCAAGTGCCCTGACCAGGAAACAAACCCTGTCCTCCTGGTCCATGGGCTGATATCAACCACTGAGCCACACTGACTTGGGAGTCTGACTTAATCTTGCTCTCCAGATGACACCCGACCCTACTGGCCAATGAGTGGCAAATAAGCTTGATCATTTAACTTAATTTTTTGTGGTTTCCACTTAATTGCTTTTCTAAATCATCACAGGCGCATTTAGCTTTTAGTTTTGTGTCATTTGCTACTATTTATAAAGAATATAATATTAAAAAATTCCAAAGATTTCCATTAAAATTCTGATGTACATGAGTATGTTTGAGGTTCAGAACATGGTAAAACAACCTTACTGAGACTATCTATCCTGAGGGAATAGTTTACCTGATCAAAAATATTTAAAAAGTTCAGCGGTAAAATATCAGTGATGTAAGATAGAATTTAAGTATTGCTTGAATATAGAACTCCTCATCAAGAAAGTAATTTATTAATAAATGACAGCTCTGTCTGACTCTTTGATTTCTGACACACATCCCGACAGCATATAGAATATCGAAAGAGCAGATATGATTTACACGACGGTGCCATTAAAGCAAGATGAAGGTGTGATTTAAATAAGACATTTTAAATATGGAAACTATATTCACAACCATGAGTGAGAAGATTTAGAAAACCTCAGCGGTTATCTAGTCAAATCTTCTTTTACAGATGAGGAAAGTAAAGTTCAAGACCATAAATGATTTCCAGTGAGTAAATCTCACTGAACTTCCATCCCAGTGCTGCTTCATTTGCATCAATCTGCTTCTACTTTGCTTATAAAATAAATCCCAGGACTTAAAACAGCACCATATGAAAACAGACATTCTAATTTGAAATAAAATGTAAACACACATACCAGTAAGTACTACAATAATATTATTGGGCTCCATGATATTAAAGTTCCTAATAAAAATAAACAAACTTTTATTGACTAGGCATCATTGCCTTTGCATGAGATCAAAGGCAGTTCCACTTTACGGTACTCCCAAATTTTCAGTTTATCTTAGCACTTAGTCATTCTATAGCATTTATTTTTAGCAAGATGTTTACTTGTAAGGTTTCTATTTTTAGGTAAGAAAGGAATACAGAGGAGTCAAGTAACTTGGCCAACATTATATAAGCTAGAAATGGCACACTTTGTCTTTAGAACCGAAGTCGTGCTCCTAGCCACTATTTTTCAGCCAGTCTCTGAAAAAGCTTTCCTACGCCTTGCAACATAGAGCTCTGCCTACACATTAAGGATGGCTGCCTGTTCCAGTGTTTTCTCCAGTATCTCTTTATACTTCTAGGATGACTAGAATAAGAAATGACACAGTAACTAGTGTTGGTGGGGATATGGAGGAATCTTCACACATTGCAGGTGGGGATGTAAAGTGATATAGCTCTTTGGAAAACATTTGGCAGTTCCACAAAATATTAAACAGAGAACTGCCACGTGGCCCATAAATTCCTCTCATCGGGATTTCTTCACAAGAGAAAAAAGAGATATGTTAATATAAAAAATGTTGCAAATGTTTTAGTAGCATTATTTATAATAACCCCAAAGTGGAAGCACCACAAATACCTATTAACAGATAAATGGAAGCAAAATGTTGTATAACTGTACTGTAATGCCTAATTTTATGTCAGTTTGATTAGGCTCTGGTGCCCAGTCATGTTTGGTCAAACACTATTCTGGGTATGGCTGATACAATTAACATTTGTTGCTACAATTAACAGCTACAATCATTTTGAAAGTAAAGAGATGGGCAAATACATGATATGCAAACATTGATATTTAAAAAAGGAGTGGCTATATTAGAATCTTCTAAAGTAGATGTCAGAGCAAAGGTAATTACCACAGATAAAGAGAGCTATTCCATAATGATAAAGTGGAAAGAACTACAAATCCTAAATAATCATGCACCAAAAAAATAATCTCAAATACATGAAGCAAAAACTGGTGATGCTAAAAAAAAAAAATAATAAATCCAGAATTGTAGTGTGAACTCCAGCAACAGCCTCTCAGCAACTGATAGACATATTTCTGAAATTTTAATTACAAATTCAATTTCTTCCATGGTTGTAGAGATATTAATGGTATTTAATTCATCATATCAACACACTAAAATAACTATTGATGCATGCAAGAACTTTGTAGACCTCCAGGGAAGCATACTGAGTTGAAAGAGACTATCCAAAAGATTACATACCCTATTATTTCAGTCATAAAATATTTTTAATGGTACCAAAATTAGGGTTATGGGAGGAGAGGGAGAAAGAAAGGATGCTGCTATGATTATAAAAGGCAACAGGAGGGATATTTATGATGATGGAACTGTTCAGATTCTTGACTGTGTTAGTAGATACAAAAACCTACCTGTGTAATGAAATTCACAAACACAAACATACACGGAATAAAATCGATGGATTGGGTTAATGTCTTTATCCTCATTGTTGTATTGCACTGCAATAGTTTTGCAAAAGGCTGCTTTGGGGGAAAAAATGGATAAAGTGTACAGGGATGTCTCTATTATTTCTTACAATTTTATGTGAATCTACAATTATTTTAATAAACATTTTATTTTTTAAAAAAAATAACATACTCTTGCAACTGGATAATTTTTTAAAAGTTTCTGCTAAAAGAAGAAATCATTTACAAAAAGAGATATTAAGTCCTTTGTCCATTTTTAATTGGATTATTTGTCTCCCTTTTGTTAAGTCCTTTGAGTTCATTATATATTTTGGAAATTAACACCTTATCAGATGTATCATTGGAAAATATATTCTCCCATACAGTGGGATCCCTTTTCATTTTGTTGATGGTTTCTTTTACTGTGCAGAAGTTTTTTATTTTGATGTCATCTCATTTGTGTTTTTTATCCTTTCTTTCTCTTGTCCTAGGAGATGTATCAGCAAGCATATTGCTATGAGAGATGTCTGAGATTTTGCTGCCTATGGTTTCTTCTAAGATGCTTATGGTTTCACGACTCACATTTAAATCTCTTATCCATTTTGAATTTATTCTTGTGTATGGTATAAGTTGGTGATCTAGTTTCATTTTTTTTTTGCATGTACTTGTCTAATTAATTTCCCCCATACCATTTATTGAAGAGACTATCATTACTCCATTATATGTTCTTGCCTCCTTTGTCAAGTATTAATTGAGTGTAATGGCTTGGGTCCATTTCTCCAAAGTGGACATACAGATGGCCAAGTGACATTAAAAAATGCACAAAGTCTCTAATCATCAGAGAGATTTAAGTTCAGATGACAATGAGTGATCACCTCACACCTGTGAGAATAGCTACCATCAACAAATGACAAATGCTGGCAAGGATGCGGAGAAAGGAGAATTGTAGTATACTGCAGGTAGGGATGCAGATTGATTCAGCTATTATGGAAAACAGTATGATGTTTCCTCAAAACGTTAAATATGGAACTGCCATTTGACCCAGTGATCCCACTTCTAGGAATATCTCCTAAGAAACCCGAAACACCAATCAGAAAGAATATACAGACCTCTATGTTCACAGAAGCACAATTTACAATAGCTAAGATCTGCAAATAGTCCAAGTGCCCATCAGTAGATGAATAGATAAAAAAGCCATGGTGCATTTACACCATGGAATATTATGTAGCTGTAAAAGAAGGATAGCTTACCCTTTGAGGCAGCATGGAGGGACCTGGAGAGTGTTATGCTAAGTGAAATAAGCAAGTCAGAGAAAGGTAAGTATCACATGATCTCACTCACATATAGAATCTAAAGAACAAAATTAACTGATGAACAAAATAAATCCAGAGACACAGAAGCATGGAACAGACTGATGAATCTCAGAGGAAAAAGCTGGGGGGTGAGGAGTGGATGGGGAGAGATTAACCAGTGAATTTATATGCAAATATGCATAGCCCAGGGACACAGACAATAGTGTGGTGAAGGCCTGAAGGAGAGGGCAAGTACAGGATGAAGAGGTCAATGGGAAAAATGGCGGGGGGGAGGGGACACCTGTAATATTTTCAACAATAAAGATAATTTAAAAAGAGAGAT
>PVJC01031475.1:0-20556 GCA_004026665.1 Murina feae | reverse complement strand
GGCGATGAAAAGTTCATTTGAGAATTCCAAATGCACAAAATCATGGGTTGATCCAAGTCAACCATCAACATGGACTGCAAGGCCAAATCGCTTCAGAAAGAAGACAATGCTCTGTGTTTGGTGGGATCAGGAAGGTGTGGCGTATTATGAGCCTTTAAAACCAGATGAAAGCGTTAATCCTGATCATTACTGACAACAAATTATCAATTTGAACCATGCTTTGATTGTGAAATGACCAGAATGTGCCAGAAGACAGGGCATAATAATTTTGCTTCATGATAACACACCATCACACACTTCAACACCAGTTAAACACACATTAAAAGGTCTTACCTGGGAAGTATTAATTCACCTGCTGTATTCCCCAGACCTTGGTCTTTTAGATTACCACTTTTCCAATTGACACTACATGCACTTTCTAAGCAGCACTTCAAAACGAAGAAGAAGTGGATAATTGGATCTCCAAATGGTTTTCCTTAGAACAAGAAAAGTTTTATTAGGATGGTATCCACAAATTACCTGAAAGATGGGGGAAATGTGTAGTTGCTGATGGACATTACATTACTTTGAATAAAGCACGTTTGATGTTTCTCTTGAAATTATCGTGTTTTCTTTGATTACAAAATCCCCCATTATTAACTGGTACAGCTAGTGGATCAATGGAATAGAATAGAGAGCACAGAAAAAAGGCCAAATCTGTATCGTCAATTAATAATTGACAAAGGAGGCAAGAACATAAAATGGAGTAAAGACAATCACTTTAATAAATGGTACTGAGGTAATTGGACAGATACATACAAAAGAAGGAATCTAGATTCTAGCCCACTTCCTTAGACCATATACAAGAATAACTTGAAAATGAATTAAAGCCTTAAATGTAAGCCTTGAAACCATAAATTCCTAGAAGAAAATATAGGCAATAAAACCTTGAACTTTTTTTTGGATATAACTCCTCAAGCAAGGGAAACAGAAGAAAAAACTACTAAGACTAAGTCAAAATAAACCATTTTTGCATGTCAAAGGAAATCATCAACAAAATGAGTAAGCAACCCACTAAATGGGGGAACATTATCTGCCAATGACCCATGTGATAAGGAGTTAAATCTAAAATTTATAAATATCTCATTCAACTCAACACCAAAAACACACCCAAACAACCGACTTAGTCAATGGGTAAATAACCTGAATAGACGTTTCTCCAAAGAGGACATAAGGATGGTCCAATAGACATATGAAAAGATGCTCAATGTCATCGATCATCAGAGACATTCAAATGAAAACCATGATATCACCTCACACCTGTTAGATTATTCATCTATAAATCAACAAACAACAAGTGTTGATGAGGATGTGGAAAAAGGTCATCTTTAAGCACTGTTGCTGAAAATACAGATTGCAGCTGCGGCATAGTGGTCCCTTTTTTGGAAAAACTGCTGTTTGAACTACTCTGTTATTCTTAGGCTCTTATTCTGTATGTCACCTCTGTTACTTTCAGACTGTAAAGTAACATTGTTTTTTGCTTGAATAGAAAAGATAAACTTAATTGTCTGACCTTGCAAACTCGTCATCTATCTCATGTGCTGATATTGATGTTACTCAAAGTTACAAGTTGTCTGTATAGATATGAAAGGTGTTTGTTAGATATAGTATGTATTCAAGTTTACAAACTTTCTTACACAAAGAACTGGAAGGATATAAAGAGGAAATACTCCCTCCTGTGTTTGTTCAGAATTTGACAGAGGTAATCTGCTCTGAACTTGCGAGCAATATAGATGAATCCTAACTAACTGGCTCATTTGGCATCTTGTCCTGCTTGCTGATTTGCAATACAACACTTGGAGGCACCCGTGAGGTCAGAGACAGGTGCCTGCCACACTTAGTCTGGGATGCCTGGGACGGACGGCCTCTCCTGCCTGGCTACCAGGCCCTGATTGATCCCTAGGGGAGGTGCCACCTGATGAAGTTCCAGGGCCCCAGAAACGCTTCTCAGTGGTCTTGACCACCAGACAGAGGGCACCTGGCATGCCCTTGCATTCTTTTGGAGTCATTGGCAAGAAAACCTCCCGAGGTAAGTGAATTCAAATTTGATTAAGGAATTTTGAGTTCACTTTGTTGTTTGCTTGTGTCGGACTAGCTAATTTGCTACCAAGAAGGGAGACTGGATGCAGTCTTAACTCCTCTGGTAGGTTCTCACCGAGACATTGTTCTAGAATTTTGTTCTGGGGCATGGGTGCCAGGAGTACCCCCATGTCCATTTGGGGAGTTGGGCAGTGTTTATCTGCTCAGCTGCCGTTCGGGCTAGTCTACTGAGAGAACGCGAGTATGGATGTTTGTCTAACTTGGCATAATTATCTATTCATTAACTGGTTTATAAATATAAGTGTGAGAGCCTGCGTAAAAATCAAAAGCTATTTTATGTTACTCAGTACTTCTGTTGGCTCGTCTGGGTAAAGCATTTGATTTAAGACTAGGTACTCTGGAGGATTGCAAAACCCCCAAGCAGTTGCTGGGACCTCCTTTTTCCCAGGTTTTTTTCTCTGTGTCAGAGAGGGAATTTGCCCACTTAGCTAATAAAATTTCTGTCTACGTTTATGATTTTACTGTATTAGGTTGAAATTTTGGAATTCTGGGATTAATTTAAAGGTATAAATTTGTGAAGGATGTAGCCCAGGGAAATTTAAACCAAGACTAAACCACTACCCTTTTCTTTCCTGCTAAGGCTTGTTAGGTTAAGATTAGTACATTTTCTCATGGTCTGTTTAGGGCGAGAAAGAAAGACTGCCAGCTTTTTCATAATTAACTGCTTTGTATGTTGACTTTTCCAGCCCTGCTAGCAAACAGAGAATCCTGTGTCCTGAGACCTGTGACCTGACGGCCCTTCCTGATAGATTTACAGTGGGTCTCTGTCAGAGACAACACCTGCTCTGACTAGAGGGGAGGGGCATCAGAGGAGGGTATCTGCATGGCCCTGGACTGGGGGACAGGGAGGTGGTAGGAGAGATCAAGAGTAGTAAAGGAGAAGGATTTAAGATCCTCTAGGGGCTTAAAGAGGAAAAATCTATGAGGGAAAGAAACTGTTACAGAAATAAAAAACTTACCTTAAATGTAAAAAGCCTAAATATACAGGATCTCAGACCATTTGCCTTGTTTCAGGACACAGTAAATGCTTAATGCAGAAGGGGGGAGGGGTTTCAGCAGTTAATTATGAAGCAGAGAGAGATAGTTTTTTTTTTTTTTAATTTTTACTGGATGCAATGCACTCTGCTGGCATAGGGGTCTGGTCTGTAGCCTACCAGGTGTCTTATCTGAACTGCACTAGACTCAAGACAGCAAGTTGCAAGGTGCAATAAATCTTTCTCTGCCCCATTTTGTTCTCTTTAGCCCTTCCAATACTAAATTAGACCGATACAATATACTTGAAATTACATAAGGAAAAATAATAGCAGTTTTTACTAGACAAGTTTTCATTTACCTGCTTAGTTTTTTTTTGTTTGTTTTTCTGAAATATATTTTATTGATTTTTTACAGAGACGAAGTGAGAGGGATAGAGAGTTAAAAACAGCAATGAGAGAGAAACATCCATTAGCTGCCTCCTGCACACCCACCACTGGGGATGTGCCCACACCCAAGGTACATGCCCCTGACTGGAATCAAACCTGGGACCATTCAGTCCACAGGCCAACGCTCTATCCACTGAGCCAAACTGGTTAGGGCTACCTGCTCTTAGTTTTATCACAGAAGGTCTAGTTATATTTTCTCGAAAGTAAAAGTACATTTAAAGTGTGTTCATAAATATTAATCTAACAAATGCTGGATGTTACTTTTTGATAATTATTGCTAAAAGTAAAGAACTCTAAACATTAAAAAAATAAGAGGTCTACAAATTGCTGATAGTGTGACAGAAAGAAGTATTAAAGTAAAGAAACTTAATAGAAAATCTAAGGCATAGTTATGCATTTTTGAAGAACAGAGAAAAAAATTTGAAGGCTAATTTGAAAGTATAAAATTTATAAAGATTATGTACATAATAAAAAGAACAAAGTAAGGTTTTAGTAGCAAGAGACAAAAGCAGTAAATACAGGGGCAGATATGGCTTGGGGGAAAAAACACATGTACACACCAAAAAAACTAAACTCCCAGGAGCCAAGTGGCGGAGAGACGGAGCTGAAGTCCACAGCCACCCTGTTGATTTAGAGCTGGTACTAGGCAGACTCAGCCTGGGAGAGCCAGGAGAAAGAAGGTAGGGGGAGCCTGGATGCCCTAGACACCTGCAGCCATGGGAAGAAACAGCAGCAGCAGCTTCTGGTATTGCAAGGAATTAACAGAGAGGAAACAAACAAACAAAAAAAAACATTCCGAGTTAAAGGCTTCCAGTGCCTTGAACTCTCCCAGAGAAGTTAAAAGATTTAACCCCTTAGACCAGTGATTCTCGACCTTAGCTGCACATTAGAATCACCTGGGAATCTTTTTAAAATCCTGATTTCTGGGCCTCATCCTCCGGAAATTCTGTCTTCTGTTTGTTACTAATATTGTGGCCCCATCCCATAACAAAGAAACAGAATTTCCGGAGGATGAGGCCCAGAAATCAGGAGAGGGTAAAGGAAAGGCACTTTCCATAGACCGGAAAGCCTTCAGGATTTTCAGATGCTCCTAGAGAAGAGGAGTCTGACTGAGGACTAGGAGGACCAGAGGCTGCATATTGAACTTACAGATTGCAGTTTGCTAGGCAGAGGTCCAAGCCCAGTTATATAGGGGTTAAGCTGCCTATGTACAGCAAAACAACTTTCTCCCGTGCCAAAATAAATTTTAGGGAAATTGGACAGGCTGTGTTTGTGACTAGAAAGAAGAACCGGCCACCACGCATAGCCCTGACAGTGGCTTGCAGAAAACTGTGTAATAGACTTAGATGATGCTGCATCTTCATGGACATAACTCCAGAGAGACAAGGACAGTTTTGCTTTGTGTGGGAAGGTCAAAAATGGACTTTAGTCACCTCCCTAAGATGTTTGGATAGCCCTACCATGTATCATGTTTGGTAGCAGAAGATTTAGCTACGAGAAGCAGCCACAGTGCCAATGTTATACTTTATTATGTAAATATATGAACTTTTAATTCTCATACAGGTTTGAATGCAGTTGCCAAAAGGGCAGGTGCCCAAATGGGCAAAGGAAAATACCCATCAGGTTTTTGTCTCTATTGAGAGACAGCTGGCAGCCTTAATAATGCCTTGCAGGACTGTGTGACCAAGCCCATGGCAGGGGTGGCACAAACCTCAACTTTAGGAAACTGGAGGAGGCCTCTTTGGAACAGAGGGAAGCAGAGAAATAATGAGTACCATTACAAGAATTACAGACCTTGTGAGGTCCTGTGACATGTGAGATCCTGCAAGGGATGAAGCGCATATCCATTCTAAGAGGGCATGTCACCCCTCCCAGAGACCATATGTAGTTTAAGGACATGTCAAGTAGGGGGAACCCTACTACAGGGACAACTGTGACTAAGTGTAGACACATTTTAAATTTCTTCTTGCCATTTAAAGACAGTTACTCTTTTATTTTAATACATTTATAAAAATATTACTCTGAAGAATCCATAAAAAGAACAAGGAAAATCAGATCTTAAAGCAGGTCAGTATATTTTTCTCCTTATATAATTCCTCAGAAATTTGGCAATGCTTAATAAATCATGGCAATACATTTCTTTGCATAAATTCAGTAAGACTGGTTTCTAATAGTGGTTTTATTGACTGAAAACTTTAACTGGAATATCATGTTTTAAAGAGCCCTATCTGAACTCTAATCTAAAGTCTTAAATCCAATAAGGGTGCCATGGAGAAAGCCTGGTATTCTGCTTGGTAGCCTTGAAAATAGCTGCCGCTGGAGCGTCAGGCCCATACCCTACCATTCACTGGTGGTTGGTCAGAGTAGAAGGGGAGCAATAAAGGTGCCCCTGCGTCCCTGCGGAACCCCCATGCACTCTTGGCCACAACGAGTAGGAGGGCTACTGAGTGGCCTTAAAGCTTAGGACATAGGCCGGGGTAGAGCCACGACAGGTGAGGAATTTACTAACTTGGCAGATACTGCAGGCAGGCCTGACAGCATTTGAATGCCTTGGCTTCCTGGCCCTAATGGAGCACATTAAGATTGAATCATGAAATTCCGGCAAAGGTAGTCAGTTACCATTCTTGTTGTATTTATGCAAACAATCAGGCCAAATTGAACACAATACATAAATTAGTCTTGATTTAGCTCTTTTGATAAACATAGAGGTAATTTTGAGGAGAAAAATTCTATTTCAATAGAGGTTATTAAAACTGAAATATTGTCTTTCCCTTCCACCAGACCATTTGTTACAGTTTGTCTCTGCCTTGTCACATGCCCACCTCTTTCTGTGCCCAGGCCTCACTGTCCCTCTGACAGACAGCAGAAAGTAATTACAGAAGAAACCCAGCGTCTTCTCTCCCTGAAATAATTCAGAGCCAGGATTCTTGAGGTAATATATTAGGCAGTTAGATAGACATGAGTAGAGCAAGACAATGGGCCAACTAGCACTACCAGATGTAACTAAGTCTTTTCACCTCTATACAGGTAAGACAAGGGGATGCCCCAGAAGCAAGAGAGAACTAGGCAGCCCGAGAGGTTGCCCTAAAACCAGTGAGGCCCTTACAGATTCTAGTAACTCATCCAGACCTTAACCTACCCACCTCACCAGCTTACACAAAAATCCAATCTAGAAAAGCTGAAACCCATAACCAATCTTTATTCAAATTCTTACAGGCTTTACAGTATAGTCTACCAGCAAGCAGTCCAGAAGCACGTCCGAGACACTCTGCCTGTACCAACGTCTGATCTGATTCATCCCTTTCATCCTAGTGATTCTGTTTGGGTAAAGAAATTTACCACCCAAGGACTGACTCCTATCTGAAAAGAACCACATACCACCATCTTGACCACCCACATGGCAGTCAAGGTCGACAAGATCCCCAGTGGCTTCATCACACCCAGCTCCAGGCAGCACCAGCAGAATAGAAAATCCAGGACGCTAAAGCTGAGACTCTTTCACATGTACTCCTGGCCCTCATTCTGGGCCCCTGTCTTATAAACTGGTTTATTAATTTTATTCAACAGAGTTAATGTTAAAGAAATATATTTAAGGTGTTTGTGTGTGTGATTTACTTAGATTTATTAGACTTTGAGTATATCTGATTGTGATTTGTTTAAGCATGTGGACATGGAAAGTGTGCATTAACATGAGAGAATAAATGTATCTTTTCTTATGCTTATACACACTTCTCAAGTCACATTACAGCACTAGAATATATAAAATGTGTTTGTGAACTTAGCTTAAGTGACTCCATTTTAGATTAATAACTTTATGTTAGAATAGACTCCATTTTAGAATGTAACCCTAAAATCTGTGCTGAACTGATAAGGCCTGGAGTGGCCGGGACTTTTCAGAATAATGTAGGTGCCAACTGTGAGGACCCCATAAGACACACTGAAGACGGCATAAAAGCAGGAACCCGAGCGCCTTGCCTTAGACGCTCCTCTGTCCTCCACAGACTTCGTCTCCAGCTCCGGGAAAGCTGACCTCTCTGCTCTGCCTGTTCCAGTGAAGGACCAGACCTGGTCTCCCAGACAACTGAAGCCCCGACCTTGTGTGTGTGTCTTTCAGTGGACCCTCCGGGTGGCTCTATGGGTGCCGAGAATCAAAGGTGACTGGTAAATAAACCCCGAGTGAGTTTGCTTAAATGTGTGTCTGTCTTCCTTTCGAGTATTAATAATTTGGCTTGGTCATATTAAGTGTCTCTTGACCCTCATGAAGGTATATAACCTTGTATTGGGAGTTGGACCACCTGTGCTACGTCCCAGAAATAACTGGAAAGTTACGATAATTTGGGACAATTAATTCCATCAAGCCTACGGTCCTCAGGAGTCAATATGACCTCCACCCAACAGTGACCCACAAGAGTCAATGATTTGACTCATTTACATAAAACCAGTGGGGAATGAAGTAGAGTGTTCCTCCTTTGGAAAAACTGCTGTTTGAACTATTCTGTTATTCTTAGGCTCTTATTCTGTAGGTTACCTCTGTTATTTTTAGACTGTAAAATAACGTTGTTTTTTGCTTGAATAGGAAAGATAATTGACCTTGCAAGACAGCCATCTAACTGATACACAGATATTGATGCCAGGTGCCTGTATAGAGATGGTACTCAAAGTTATAAGTTGTCTGTATAGCTATGAAAGGTGTCTGTTAGATAAGATATGTATTCAAGGTTACAAGCTGTCTTACACAAAGAACTGGAAGGATATAAAAAGGAAATACTCTCTCCTGTGTTTGTTCAGAATTTGACAGAGGTAATCTGCTCTGAACCTGCACTCAATAAAGGTAACTCGTAAATAATTGGCTCATTAGGCGTCTTGTCCAGCTCGCTGATTTGCGATACAACACAGCCACTATGGAAAACAGTAAAATACCAATGGCATATTTCACTGACCTAGAACAGACTTTGTAAAAATTCATCTGGAATAAGCAAAGACTCCAAATAGCTGCAGCAATCCTGAGAAAGAACAAAGTAGGTGGGATTTCAATATCAAGCTATATTACAAAGCCACTTTTCCCAAAACAGCCTGGTACTGGCACAAGAACAGACATATAGATCAATGGAGTACACTAGAGAACCCATAAATCGACCCAAACCACTATGCTCAATTAATATTCGACAAAAGAGGCATGAACATACAATGAAGTCAAGACAGCCGCTTAAGGATATGTTTTTAAAGCCTCCACCTATAGTCCAATAGCATAAGAAGTCCCTATAATCTTTTCATTATGCCACGATACAATATTATAAAGATAAGGATAGGTATATATAAAATATTATATTATGCCTCATTTTTACTGTTAATGTATATGGGGACTCCTTTGTCTCTATATCTGTCTGCAGCTCTACTCTGATCCTTTGTGGATTTGTAGGTTTAGATGTTTAGTGTAACAAAATACTTTTCCCTTTTGTTTCTAAATTCTTTGCATACTGGCAGCACATCAGCCAGTGCCTGATAAATGTAGGCACTCCACAGACATGGGCTGAATGAATTAATACATAAAGTGCATTGCCTAAATGAATGAATCCATCCATCAATCAAAATCTATAACCAATGCTTACACAGCTTACAAACTCAGGGCATATCAAACCAACTGCACAGTCCTTTCCACTCTGTCAAATTAAATATCAAAACAGACTTGTTGATGTCTGCATATATTACTCATGTTATTGAGATATAAAGGGAAAAATAGTTTTCCAAATTAAAATGTCTGATTTATTCATAATATGTGCTTATTCTATATTTTATAATCTTAGGTCACATAAAATTGCATAGCTGAAAATTTACAAATGATTCCTGTATTTTTTTTTAGTATTTTAGTTTTAGGAGTTAAACAAATGGATCATGGAGAATGGATGCAGTAGATCATTAGACAAGTGATCAGTCAGCATCTTTGCCTATGCATAAAGGTTACTGAGTGAATACCTCAGATTTGTAATAGCTGAATATCATGCCAGCTATAGAAATCACAACTTAGCCTGACTTCTATCATGAGACATTAGGAAGAAACTATGGTGATAATATATCCATCCTTTGCAACATAAACGGAAACACTGTAAGGAAGTTGGCTGAACCCCGTGATAACCTAATTCATAATGTCTCCAAAATGCCACATGATTTAAAGGCAATAATGGTAGCCAAATAAAGATATATATATAATTTAAGATATGTATATATCAGCCATATTTCAGTCCTTATACTCAAGCAATATATTACATTTGTCTAGAATTGTCTACAAAAGCTGAAGTATTGATTTTTTCCTGCTTCTGTCAAAACATCCTTACACAATTTTCTTAAAATTACTCACTTTGAAGTGTTACTTTCCTCAATTTTTCTTAAAAAGACTTTCTAATGCAATGAGATTACATTGTCTTTCAAGGTAGACAAAGCAGTCCTACCACATATGAGCTATGTTACCTTGGGTAAATTATTTAACCTCTCCAAAGTTCAGTTTACTTAGTAGAGAAAAATGACTTAATTACACTGCAGCAGAAATGTGATCACCAAAATCAGACTAATTTTTACCTTGACAAGATTTGTTGACTACTTTTCCTAGCCTCCTTTGAAGTTAGTTTGGGGCACGTGACTGAATTGGCCAATTAAATGTTGATGGAAAGTAAATAAGCCATTTATCAGCTGGGTCCTGTTCCTTAAATGCTCCTGTGTTACAGTATTTCATTCTTTCTTGTGCTTCCTTCTTCAACTGCTTATTTATCAGTATTCTAGCGGAGGAAAGACTTCAAGGTCATGGAGGGTGGTAGTCCGGGTTCTGAATAAGTGTAATGAACAGAACTTGCTTGTTCAGGCATTCTCTTCCAAACCACCAGTGACCCATAATGGACTGTGATGTGAGTGAGAGAACTTGCCTGTGTTGAGACACTCCTGGATTGTATTTGTTATGGAAGTTAGCTCATCTTGACTAATAAAAGTACCTACTTTAAGGACATATGGAAAAGTTAATGACTATAAAATCCTAGTGCAGTTTAATATAGTGTCTGATACTTACCAGGTTAGGTTTCTCTCATCTCTGCTCAGCAGGTGGACCCAACATATCAGGTCTTTACATATCAGACTTTACATTCTTCACTCTTTTGCAACCATGTGGGAAAGAATGAATATCTGCTTGGGGTAGAAACTCACTTCACAATGATAATGTGCAGTTGTTTCTGGATATATTTGTTATTATTAAAACACCATTTCTTTTCACCTTTCATGCAACTCTTTTGACACAAACAGATAAACAATTTGAGATATAGTTTTGGGAACTTACGTGATTCATAATGTCACTTGAATTTATGCCATAGAATTTAAACCCTAACTTGATATTCTTTCTGGGTACATTAGCACAAATCTAAGATATCCTAACTAATAAAAGCGAAATATTAAAATTAACCATTTCTTCGGGGTGCTTAAGACACGTCCACCAGCCAATCAGAGTGGCTGTATGCAAATTAACCTAGCCAAGATGGTGGAGGCCGCAGCCCCGGTGTTCGGCTTCTCCTGGGCTGCGGCCTCCGCCATCATGGGAGCCTCCGTCCTGGGAAGGCATCCAGCGCCCTGAGCTGGCCGATGCCTTCCCAGGAGGAAGCCTTGGGAGGCGGGACCAGCCAGCCGACCCCAGGCCCCCTCCTGGGAGGCTGTGGGGTGTGGAGTTGCCGGCGCCACCCTATCCGCTTCCCAGGCGGGGGCCTCGGGCGGCGGGACCCCCTCCTGGGAGGCCGTGGTGTGTGGGGTGACTGGCGCCACCCCATCTGTTTCCCAGGCGGGAGCCTCGGGCGGTGGGACCAGCCAGCCAGCCGCCGAGGCCCCCTCCTGGGAGGCCATGGGATAGCCAGCGCCACCCTATCGCTTCCCAGGCTGATGGCCCAGAGGGTCAGTGGGAGCTGTGGCCAGCCTGAAAATTGCCCTTAGACTCTCACCCAGGCTTGCCACATCCCCTGGTGTAAAGGGTCTCCACTGCGGAGCTTGACCAGCCTGCAAACAGACATTGGCCCCTCACCCAGGCTGGCCAGGCACATCAGCAGGTAGACATCCCCTGAGGGGTCCCAAACTGTGAGAGGGCACAGGCCGGGCTGAGGGACCCCCCCCCCCCCCCCCCCAGTGCACCGGGCCCCTAGTTTTCTATAATTGTAACAAAGTATACAGGTGACAGCTAGGTAGCCACTGCCTCCTGTACCTAGAGAAAATGAGTGGGATAGCAAAATGCCTGTTGACAACTTAATTCTTAGTAAAATATGTGGGAAGTAATTCCAAAATAAGTCAAGATGCTTTGGCCTATGTTTTAAAATTTCTTTTTAGCAAAATCCAATTTAAACTGAAAATAAGCAGTGATGGAGTGAAGTTTCTGATATAGGCTGAAAAAATTTATGGTCTGAAGCACCCTAAAATTTTCAATTACCCTGTGTGCACTTTACACTTTGAAATGAGCAACTGAGTTTCATATGTACATATATATTTCTTGGCTTGACATTAATTCAACTATTTTTAGAGGATAATCTGCAAAGGCTTTAGAATTGTGACCTCTATATTCAGAACAGAAATGTTCCTGAAAATTTAGCTGCAACTTTAAAACCCAGGAATCTGTGTCACTTTGCCAGTGGGTCTTATTGTGTAAATCTTACTTCTGTTGAATGCCTACTGTGAACTAATTTTGTAGAACACTTTGCATATGCTATTTTACTCACTCCTCATGACAACCCTATAAGGAAGACAGTAGCATTAATCACTATGTTGCACATGAGAAAATGAAGATCTAAAGAGGTTCAGTCACTGCTCTTGACTCTAAAGCACATGATCTCTCCTGTCCAAATGAAACTTGTCAATAATGAGCATAGGGACAATAGATTTGCAATGGTAGATTTCTGTTGCATATGCAAAACTGCCCCTTCTTTTTACTGTCACCTTCTTTCTCCTGTGTTCCTAGCTATTGATTTAGCTTCCTGCCTCCTCTAGGCATGACGTGAACAGTATATACATTTACTATGCACATGCATTTAAAAAAACTAGTAAAAGTACCTACTATAACGAGATATGGAAAAGTTAATGACTATAAATCCTAGTGCAGTTTAATATATGTTTATGGAGCTTTGTTTATTAACTCAGCAAACTCCAACAGTGCCCATGGCTTTAAGATCTCATTACCACTCTCCAGCTTATTCTCACCAAGCCATTTCAGGTTGTCTGTTCCTATTGAAAAGATGATCTGATCCCCACACATGACTCTTTAAGACCCTTATTTCATCTTTTGGAGGTAATAGTTGAGGCAAAAATGTGCACTATGCAACTCAAAATGCGTACAATTGGTTAGAAATTACAAATATCGCCCTAGCCAGTTTTGCTCAGTGGATAGAGCATTAGCCTGTGGAACAAAGGGTTCTGGGTTCAATTCCAGTCAAGGGCAGATATCTTTGTTGCAGGCTCCTCCCCAGCCCGGGCCCTGGTTGGGGCTTCTGCAGGAGGCAACCAATTGATGTGTTTCTCTCACATTAATATTTCCCTATGTCTTTCCCCCTCTCTTCCATTCTCTCTGAAAAATCAATGGAAAAAATATCCTCAGGTGAGAATAGAAAAAAAGAAATTACAAATATTCTCACCACCAATTTAACATTACACATTGCATTCTGTCATAATTAAAGTCAGTGGTTTCATGGTAAGGCCTAAAATTTTAAGAGCTGCGTTTCTGTCTTTGAGTTTCATAGGACCCCAAAGGCCTAAACATGAGTTTCTCTCCTCTCAACAGATATGCACTCCAATTCCAAACAGTGGTAGAAGCTTCCTACTTGACCAGTTAACCTATCAAACAGACTAGTTTCACTCCACAGATTCTCAACCTAAGGAGTTTCATTTCTCTGCCAACTGACAGAATTATTCAAGAAATCAGCCCTAACCAGTATGGCCCAGTGGATTGAGCGTCAGCCTGTTCTGAAAGGTCTCAGGTTTGATTCCATTCAAGGGCATGTACCTTGAATTCGCGCACATCCCCAGTAGGGGGTGTGCAGGAGGCAGCTGATAGATGTTTCTCTCTCACTGATGTTTCTATCTCTCTCTCTTCCTCTCTGTAAAAAAAATCAATAAAATACATTAAAAAAAATAAATTATACCCTCATGCAGGAATCAAGGGGCACCCATTCTCCTGTTACTACAAGATCTGTGTCCAACAACCCTTTCTAATTTCCCTGTATGGCTCTACCTGGTATGAGGTGTCCTCCTCCCCGCAAGGCTGTAGTATGACTAACGAACTAATGTCTATCTCAAGTGTCAAGTGTTCAGGCATCTCACACTATGGTGAAAGAAACCTCCTTCACTAACAGGGTGAATAGGAGGAGATGATCAGAACATTGGTATTCAGCATTTAGATTTCACAAGTGTATTTGAAAGAAAAAAACCAAACCTACAGTTTCCCTTTTACTATAAAATTCATGCAAAATAGGACATTTAAACCACCAAAATTATAAAAGACAATCTTAGAATAATGACCAGTCCTTTAAATTGAACAATTAACTTGAACAATGAAATCTAATCACATGGAAAATTTATTTCACTGCCTTTTTCTTAATGTGCTGTACCTTGGTGAAAACCTCAGTACAAAATGGCATAATCCCTGAATAAGCGGGTGAGAAACAACGAATCATGTTTCTAGAAGCACATGATAGAAGCACGCACTATGGTTAGAAACAAAGGGACTTTTCTGCTATACCTGCATAACACATCTTCCTAACAGCTGCCAAGTTCAAGTAAAACAAGAATTGTGTCTAATATTTAGGCTAGTGTTAGTACTAAGTCAACAACAGGCAAACCACTGAGTATTTTCTTCTTTCTAGGTGTTGCCTACACTTGATCCATTTTGCCCACTCCATAGGGAAATTTCCAAATCTGTTTAATTTATATGAATGATTAAGTATGACCTTTAGACCTTAGACCAAAGTCTATGGCATATAATCAAACATCTCTTTAGAACCTAGGTAATTTTAAATTGTTCACGAAAACTATCAAATATGTTCAATAATATAGGACTAATTTAATATGCCTGGCACAATTATATACTATGTAACCATCAAAAAGTACCAAAAAAAATCTTTGTTTGGATACACAAAGATATTCTAGAAAGGTTGTGAATTTGAGGAACAGATATATATTATGCCCCAATTGCATAAGAAAAAAGGAAGACTAAATTAGCATGCAGATATATTTGTACATGCATAAATTTTTTCTGAAAGAATAAAAAAGAAATGGTTAAAATGCCATCTCTACAGCAAAGGACAACTGACTGCCAAGAAAGGACTTACAAGTGCCTGTAGTGCATCCAGTCAGAGATGCTGATTAAGGAATATCCATGTGGTTTACACTTTTTATTTATGGAGTAGCAAAGTTGACATTTTCTTATAAAAATACTAGGGGCCCAGTACACGAAGATTCATGCACGGGCAGAGAGGGGGTGGGGGAGGGGGTCCCTCAGCCCGACCTGCACCCTCTCCAATCTGGGAGCCCTCAGGGGAGCCCTCTCCAATATGGGAGTTTCTGTCTGTCTTTGCAACCATGTGAGCAAATTGTCTGAGACCCCAGCCCAGTTTGGTTTCCTGCTCAGAATAGTAGATGTCTTTTTTTTTCTTTGCTTCATTGGTGGAGATTTCCTAGAAGTTGAAGGACATCTTCCTTTTAATTTTTCCTCGACACTCTGACTTTATTTATGTCTCTCATCTTTGCTCTCCCTCCATCCTACACCTGCAACAGTAACTTGCTCCAGGATCACTTTGCTCTAGTAGTGTCTAGGACATCCCACAATGCATCTGCACCAGAACTAAGATTCCCAGAATTCCTGGTGTCCCCCCAACCCTGGGCTTCACTTCAGGTCCAGGGGCTGCCACCAGAACTACAATTCCCAGAATTCCTGGTGCTCCCCACACTCTTGGTTTTTGCTTCCAGTCCAGAGGCTGCTGAAATGAAAAGGAGTGGGGACTTCAGCCACCCCAAGGTCAGGCTGACAGGACCAGACAATCCAATGGTATCCCGGGACCCAGGCCGCTGGGCACCTGCGGCGGGTAGGCCCAGAGTAGCCAGGGGGACAGGAACTCCCTCCTCATTGCCAGGGTGATGCAGCTGGTGTCCTGCCCCGTCCCAAGCCACTCAGCACCTGCACACATAGGCCAGGAGTGGCTGGGCCGATCCTACTCGAGGACCTACAGGCTAAGAGCGGCCTGAGTCCTGAGAGCGTCTGTCCCTGGAATCCAGGCTGCTTGGCGCTGGCACATGCTCAAGCAGCTGTCCCGCCCCTGGGCTCTTGGCTGGTGGGCATTGCAAAAGTATGGTCACTTTGTATCTTTCTCTTTTATTAGTATAGATGAAAGCCTAAAAGATATTATTACTCTGAGCGAGGTCCAAGAGCAGTCTATCCAACCTCCCAAAGGACTAAGAGTATAAAGGAAGGCCTAGATAAGGCCAATGTGTTATGAAAAAGTTTTTGGCCTTGAATCATAGTACCTGGAAAGCTCACTGTTCACAATATTGGACATAAGACAACTTAGCGAAGAATGGCCTCATGGAAAATGAGCAATGCTGGGTTTGTATAGAATAAACACATCCAAGAAGGTAAATCTTGTTGCATCACGTAACTCTCAACTATCTTAAGTAACCCTTTAGGAAAGCTTCTTTACTGCTGTACATTTAAACTTTAAGACTCTCAGCACAGAACAAAAAATGCATTTTCACTAAGTAGTTAATGTTAAACAGGTCTTCTAAAGTACATGTTGAACTCCTTAAGGATAATCCAAACCCACAGTAGCCAAGATCATATCACCCAAGTAAATTAGGCATCATCTGTCATAGACAATTAGTAATTATAGAGGCCACACTTGTAATTCACTTTTTCGTAAAAAGTAGCTTCTTCTTGTGGTTACCAATTAATGCATAACCAACTACTCCATCTTTCCTAAAGTAAAAAAAAACACTATTTTATTATTCTCTGAGATTCTGTGGTTCAGGCATTTGGGTAGGGCACAATGGGGAGGACTTGTTCCTGCTCCATGATATTTAGGTCTGGAATCACGTAGAGCAAGATCACTCACTTTTTTTTTTTCTTTAAACTGTCAGATAATGAGTATTTTAGGCTTTTGGGGTGACATGCAGTGTCTACTGCATAATGCCTTTTGTTTTTTCCACAATCCTTTAAAATGTAAAAATTAATTTTAGCTAATAAGTATAAAAAAACAGGCTGCAGTCTATATTTGGCCCTTTGATTGTAGTTTCCCAAGGCCTAATCTGCAAACGTTTTCACTATCTTGGCTAGCACCTAGACTGGGATTCTTATTCACTATCTTGTCTAGCACCTAGACTGGGATTCTTAAAGGCCAGGTTCAATTGAGACTACTGACCAGAATAACTATATATATAACCTCTCCCTGTGGCTTGGGCTTTCTCAGCCTGGTAATTTGGCTCTGAGAGGAAAATGTAAGCATTCAAAAAGAACAGGAGAAACACAGGTGTTCTCTTCTTACCTGGCTGGAGAAGTCAGTTTATTCATTTATTTTATGACAAGTGAGTCACATATATGAACTTAGATTCAAAGTGGAAGAATAAAATGCCATCTCTTGGTGGGAGAGCAGCATGATCACAATGCACAAGCGTATGGGAGATGGGAGACGCTGTTGTGGCCATCTTTAAAAAATACAATCTGTCAGAACCTTCCTATGATTTACAAAGGGTATATGCATATAAAGATGTTAGGATTTGAAGGTAAGGCTATGGTAGGTACCATCTTACATTCAAATCCCTCATGTATTTCTATACATCAGCCTGGATCCTCCCTTATGAAGAACTAGGGGCCCAGTGCACAAAAATTTGTGCACTCGTGGGGGGAAGGGGGGTCCCTCAGCCCGGCCTGTGCCCTCTTGCAATCTGGGACACCTCGGGGGGTGGGAGGGATGTCCACCTGCTGGCGTGCCTGGCCAGTCTGGATGAGGGGCTGAGGGCCATTTTCAGGCTGCCCACAGCCCCTTCAGGGTTCATGCATCGGGGGTGGGAGGGCTGGTGAGTGCAGGCCTAGACATTTTCCACCAGAGGGCCCATGATCACACACGCCTGGTGGGCCCCCACTGCTGAGGGGACACACCTGGCGCAGAATGGGTGGCCAGCCAGGGGCGGATGCTGGTGCAGGATCCCTCGGTGGGGCCCTGCTGCTGAGCGAACACACCCAGGGTGGAGCTGGGCAGCAGACTGGCTTCGGATTCTCTGCACTGCAGCATACGCTCCCACACGCCCTGTGGAGGTCCCTGGGGGGCAGAGCCAGGCAGTGGACCCGGGATGGGTGCTCCTGGATGCCCCGAGGAGGCCCCAGGCCGGACCCCGCCCCCCCCCATCACTGAGCTGACACATCTGGCACAGCTATGCCAGCCGCAGAGGCTCCCAGTGCAGAGCCGCCCTGCCAGCCTCCATCTTGGCTGGGTTAATTTGCATACAGCCGCTCTGATTGGCTGGTGGGCGTGGCTTAAGCATCCCAAAGAAACGGTCAATTTCAACATTATGCTTTTATTAATTTCGATTCTGTTCCACAAAGCACATACCGTATTTTCCAGCATATAAGACGACTTTTTAACTCAGGAAAATCTTCTCAAAAGTCGGGGATTGTCTTATATTATACACCAGGTGTCGTCTTAGAGGGAAGGTGCTGAAACTTCCGAGCCAGACTGGAAAATCTACAGTCGGCGCATATGGTGAGGGGAGTTCAGAAACAGCCGCACTCCATGCATTTCAATGGAGTCGGGCGGAGATCGCAAGTGTCTCCAGTTGGCTCCTTTTTGTGCCACATACGGTCTCCATCCGGGTGGTCGTCTTATATGCCCAGTCGTCTTATAGGCCAGAAAATACGGTAATTCTAGTATGGCTGCAATATCTTCTTCATGTATGGATACTATAATCTATAAACTAGAAATAAACATATCATCTAAAATCTTCAAGACTTATATAAGTATTTTTTCCATATTTCCACTTCAAGGTTCCCAAGTATAACTGACATGTAGACAAAAGGAAAATGCAAATAACTGGTAACTAAAATTCAAAGTGAAGTTTAAAAATGCAAGCAAGTTCATTGTTTCAAAAAGAAATACAACCATTATCATTTTCCTATATCTAAATTTTCTACTCAACTACTTTCAAGATAGCATCTGTATAAAGTATTGATCAGAAGCACCTCACAAGAGTAAACATTTAAAAAGCTAGATCAGTCTAGGAATGTCATGACTTGTAGCAAAAATTGATACCCCTCTTATATTTAGTTTACCCATTTCTTTTCCAAGACCTTGGATATGATTAATATCTGTCTTCAAGTCATACAAAGTCTCTTTCAAGTAGATGTACTTTATATTATCTGCGGCAATATGTAAACCTCATTTTTTTTTACAGTGAGCAGGTACAGCTCAGCCTCTCAATTTCTATGAGACATTTTTTAATTTTGAACATAAATTAAATATTTATGCCAGAGCTGCCAAATCAAAGACAAATAGCTCTAGCAAACAATTCTCTTAATAAAATTCAATCACTATAATGCAAACTGTTGTCAAAAGGGTAAATGCAAGTTAACTTTTTAAAAAGTTTTGCTTCATGATCCATGGAATTAATAACTCATGTCATGAACAGTGAAAATTGAATGTATCTTTATAGTCTTTATACTCTGTGTTTTTGCACACTTTTTTATTTAATGCCCATCTTTCTTGCAAGGAGTTGCTTTAGCAGAGTTAAAAAAACAATTATATTTTCTCATCTAATTAAAATGTCTATCATTTATTTTAGGATATTAAATATGGCTATTACCCAAGTTTTCTTTTCATTTAGATTCTGATTATTTTGTCATGTCACTCAAAAATCTATGCTTTGCAACTTGTCCAAGATTTTTTGTGTTCATTAGCATAAAACATCTTAGAGTTCTGCTGGTAGTGCTTTATCTAATGCAGGAAATGATTTGGATAATAAACAGCTGGAAACTAAAATGTTTTATAGTGACTAGAAGAAAAACAGATTACCAATTATACAAAATGAATATAAACTTACTCTCTCTACCATCCCTTATAATTTTACATGTGAGCTTCAGAATTAAAAAATAAAAAGTTCCAGAAAAGTTTAACAGAAGATAGTCTATTAGGCTCTTACATTTTTTTCTTTATCTTCCTTTTTTTCCCATTTCTTATGATTTTCTCCTTATTTACTCTCTCGTCATTGTCTATAATCTCTGTAAGATGAGGTAGTTGGACTAAATAACACATAAAACTATTTCCAGCTTCAATATTCCCAACTTGCAAAAAGTTAATATATTCTAGAGGTTCTAGGATAGCAAAATTTTCATTTTCCTTTCCCCCCTTTATTCTTGACAATCTTTTCTTCCATTTTTATCATGTTCTTTCTTTTGACTTCCCCATTTCCTCTCATGCTATGCAGTTCCTTTTTATACAGCTTATTTTTATTTAAAATAAAGTGTGTGTGTGTGTGTGTGTGTGTGTGTGTGTCTATATATATTGCTCTTTCTGTTTAGACCATTCTCCATTCAGGGAGGGAGGAAAAAAGCATATGAACAAAATATACACATACTTAAGCTCCTGTGTTGGCTCTTCAGAAAAACGACACCTTCCTTTCGTTTCGAGGAGACTACCATCTGAAAAATTCCAGCCTACCTGCTATGTAACTACTGAGCTACTATAGGAATTGAAAATGAACCAAAACGTTGACAAATCCTCAAAAGCTAGATAGCTTCAGCTATAATTCTGACATTCAGATGAGAAAGGAAGGTGGTTTATGATACACAGGATGCTCCTAAAGGCTTATGGGCAATTTAACCCCAAGTTATCACCCCTAATCCATGGATAATATCACTGAATCAGGTTGAAGCAAATATAAAACAGAACCACGAATATCTCTATCTACCTACCTACCTATCCATTTATCTATCTATCTACCTACCTATCTA
>PVJC01031474.1:0-20571 GCA_004026665.1 Murina feae | reverse complement strand
CTCTGAGCCTCCCCCTCTCTGAGCCTCCTCTCTGTAAAATGAGGAGGAGGATCAAGATTGTGTGTGACCCTTGGGAACAGTCTCTCGTTGCAGGGGGTGGGGGCCTTCCCTCAGCTGCCCTCAACTCCTGGGCTCAGATGGCTGCACTGGCACAGGGCCAGAGGCCCTTTGGGAAGGTTTGGTGAATGAACAAGCGCCTGGGGCTGTTGTACCTGCCGGAGGGGTGACCCTCATCTCCCTGAGCTGCATTCCTGGCCTGGGCGGTGAGGCTGGGAGAACCGCTGCCACAGGCCGTTCTGCCTGTTTCCCCTGCAGAGTACGTGAACTTTCGAGAGCCCCTGATGGACATGAAGTCAGTGACTGACCGGGCAGCTCAGACCCTTCTATGGACTGAACTCATCCGAGGTGGGCCCTTGGGGGAGGGCCAGACAGGCCAGAGTGAGACCCAGTGGTCAGGGACGAGGGCCTCACCTCTCATGCCCATGCTGCCCACAGGACTGGGCATGACCCTGAGCTACCTTTTCCGGGAGCCAGCCACCATAAACTACCCGTTTGAGAAGGGCCCGCTGAGCCCACGCTTCCGTGGGGAGCATGCGCTGCGCCGTTACCCGTCCGGGGAGGAGCGCTGCATCGCCTGCAAGCTTTGCGAGGCTGTCTGCCCGGCCCAGGTGAGCCCCTGGCCCCTGTTTTGGGGGGAGGGAGGTCAAAGCCTGCTGTTGAGAGGGAAGCTGAGAACTCTGGCCGCCACTGTTGGGTGTATCTCCAGGAAACTCCCCTGTTCCTCTCTGAGCCGGTGAGTCACTGAGTCAGCGGGGTAAGCTGCCAGCCCTGAGCAGACCACATGACACCAGGGTGCTGCCCTTGGAGGTCTGGTCAGGGATGTGACACCCAGGCCTGTGAACCACAGGGTGGCACCCGAGGGTCTCCATTTCCCCCAGTGGCAGCAGCAGTTTGAGGAGCCCTGCCTGTGCCTGTCACTGGGCCAGACCCAAAGACACACAAACCACAGTCGAGGCTGTCACTGTCCCTGGTCACTGCTCCCCTGAACCCCCGTGTTTGGTTCAGTTGGAGGGTCCCTCGTGGATCGCCCGAAGTCAGGGCCTGGTAATGTAGAAGCAGAAAGGTCAGTCGTGGCGTGGCAGACAGAGCCGGGGCAGGAGCCCCAGCAGGCGCCCCAGCAGGCAGCGACGCCCTGGCAGGGGCTGCTCCAGGACCACGTGTCCATGACCCAGGACGGCTCCTTTCTGAGTCCTAGCGTGTCTTCTGGGCCCTCCCAGGCCCTCCGGGCCACAGCCTGTGGCCTGGACGTCTTCAGTCCAAAACACGACGGCAGTGATGCTCCCAGGGAGCGGGCCGCCTGCGAGCAGGTGCTGCGCCAGGCTCTTCGTAGCAACTCTGGGAATGGAGATTGTCATCCCCGCTTCTACACATGCGGTTACTGTGTTTTAGAGAGGGGGAGGGAGAGAGGAACATCAACAGGCTGCCTCCTCTACACCGCCTACTGAGGATCGAGCCTGGAACCCAGGCACGTGCCACGACCAGGAATCAAACCAGTGACTTTTTGGTGCACGGGTGATGCCCAGCTGAGCCACACTGGCCAGGGCTGTCCCCATTTTTATAGATGAGGAAACTGAGGCACAGAGAGATGAGGCTACCAGCCACAGGTCCCACTGTGAGTGGCAGGCGTGTGAGGGCTTTTGCCACACCGCTTTGAAGAGCCTCCTGCTGCGGGGCCCTAGGCCACCCACTTCCCCCGCTGGCACAGGCTGTACCCAGGACCTGAGAGTTAAGGCCTGGCCTTCCAGCCTGGGCTCCGCTCCTCACTTGCTGTGTGGCTTAGGGAAGCCCCTCAGCCTCCTGAGACTCTGTTTTCTGGTCCATCAGGGGGGAAAGCTAGAGGGTAAGCTAGGAGGGTTCAGCTTACACCCAGGAGAACTGAGCAGCCACGCTGCAGAAACAGCAAGTAACAGTCCTCCCCTCCTGGGACTCATGTCCTCAGGTTAACAAACAAGAAAAATGCCATCTCGGGGAAATGCTGAGGAGAAGCCAACGAGGTGACGTGACGACATGACGGGCGGCCTGCGGGGGGAGAAGTCAGGAAGGGCAGGATTGGGCTGAGAGTGATGACAGAGGTCTGCTGTACAGGCCCCCAGGGGCTGCGTGCCCAGAACGGGGCAGGCCTCTACAGACTTGGGGGTGGAAATGAGCAGCGAGGGGGGCCCTGTGCTCGGAGCTGGGGGAGACGGGCAGATGACAGCACTGAGCCGCTCCCCAGGCCATCACCATCGAGGCTGAGCCGCGAGCCGACGGCAGCCGCCGGACCACTCGCTATGACATCGACATGACCAAGTGCATCTACTGCGGCTTCTGCCAGGAGGCCTGCCCTGTGGATGCCATTGTCGAGGTGAGTGGGCCCTGGGGTGGGGGAGGCTGGGGCAGAAGCTCCTTGGAAAGGCCTGACATGGCCGCCCGCACCCCCACCTGCAGGGCCCCAACTTTGAGTTCTCCACGGAGACGCACGAGGAGCTGCTGTACAACAAGGAGAAGCTGCTGAACAACGGGGACAAGTGGGAGGCCGAGATCTCGGCCAACATCCAGGCCGACTACCTCTACCGGTGACGCGGCCCCCGGCCCGAGGCCCCTGCTGCCAATAAAGAAGCTCTGACCCCACCGCCTCTGTCATGTATCCACTGTCCACGCTGGGATGGCCACAGCCTGTGGACTCGCCCGGTCCCCAGTGGACCAGCTGAGCCCACCCAGCCTTCCGGGGGACTCTGGGGCCCATCTGGCCCTCCTTGCGGCTGGGCTCCAGCCCACAGCAGCCCTGTTGGCCGCAGTCAGCTCCAGTTCCCGTGATCCTGAGTGTCCCCTGGCTAGGTCCTGGGTCTGCCCTCTCCTGAGGGCTCCCCACAACTAAGGCCCTGGGACACAGAGCCCCCCAAGGCCTCAGCGGAAGCACATCAATGGCAGAAACTCAGAAATACCACATCATTCTTTTTGGTTAGAGTAAAGCCTGCTCTGGGGTAACAGTCATGAGATGGTGACACAGGCTCTGCTGACCTTGAGCCGGCCTTGCCTCACCTCAGCCACATCCCCTTTTCTTGCCAAGTTCCCCAGACCAGGCTGCTGGCTTGGCTTCTGCTCAGGACTTCCTGCTTTACAATCCCAGCCTGTGTGCTTCCCGCTGGGAAGCAAGCCCAGCGCCAGTGGGATCGTCACAGTGAACTCCCTGGAAGTCCGTGTATGTTCCTCGCAGTGGGGAGCTGGTGCAGAGGTGCAGTGATTAGCTCAGAATCACACGGCCTCTATCCAATGGACAAACTAACTCCGTCTGACTCGGTCCCTCTTCCCGATCACTTCCAGAAGTACTTGCTGCAAACACTCGTTTCCCAAGATGCTTCTTGGAAAGAAGTGGGAGGGGTTCCCTGGGTCACTAAGTGTGGGAAATGCCCCAAGTCTCCTCTTCACTCGGACAAACACTGCATGATAACACGGTCAAGGCTCTGAGAAGGCCTGCAGTTAAAAAACCCGGCTCATGCCCAGGGACCCCCTTTTCCCAGATCACTGCTGACCCCTGGGCCAGGCTGGACCCCGACACTGTCCAAGGCTTTTGGGCCCCACAGCCCAAGGAAAGCACAGAAATGAGAAGTGAGTGTAGGACCCTAAGGGAAGCCCAGAGCCCAGGACGGGCCTGGGAGTCCATCCCACCAGTCCTGGTGGCAAAGTGCTTGCAAACAGCCATCGCGAAAGGGGCTTAAAAGTCCCAATTGACTTCCTAGCGTTAGAGACTGTCGGCACGCAGACAGCTAGAGCGCTATTAGCGGGCCACTGTCCCGCTCCCCATGTGGCCTTTCCCTCAGCGACACATTTCCTGCGTCAGGACTGCAGCTCCAACGCCCTTTTGTAACACGGTGGAGTTCGGGTATCCCCTGAACCCTGCAGGGTGGACCTGAGACACACACACACACACACACACACACACACACACGGGCTGTTTGGTTGTTTTGGGGGTTCCCTCTGGGAACCGCCTATGATGCTCCAAACGTCCCCATGTTCCTTGGGCGCTGACCTTGGCCGGGACTCAGTTTCCAGCCCTGGTTCTGGGCTTCCATTTGCTCCCTCCGACCCTACAGGGTGACTTTCAAGGGTCACCACAGCAGAGGGGCCCTGGGCCCCAGTGGGTATGGTCCTGGTGTGACCACACTGCAGGCAGCTGGGTGGCTGTGCGCCCCAGTTCAGTGCTGGGACATGATGAACCCCCTGGAGTTGAGTCAGCCAGGTCCCTGGGGCACCCAGCAGCCCGGGAGCAACAGTTAAGCGCAGAGCATTGCCCAGCACCTTGCCTGGCCTCCGTGTCCTGCTGTCATTGAGGAAAGAGGCCCAGAGAGGGCAGCCGTCCACCCTGGGGCACAGAGCGCTCATCTGGGTGGTCACAGGCAGGAAGGTGTGAGGACCAGGTGTAACTGAGGCCTCGCTAAGGAGGGGTGGAGAGGTGGGGAGCGGGCTGGTCTTGGACCCTACGCGGATCTTGGACCCCAGGCCTGAGGGTGTTGGGGTCCCATCAGCCATAGGCCCAGCAGGCCCTCTAGGTGGGCCTGGGCTCAGCACCTCCCCCAGTCTGGCCGCGTAGACAAGCCTGGTTGGCGGTGGTCAGTGTCTCCGCTCAGGTCTCCACGCCCCACGCCCACAATTGTCCTCCAGCCTCTGGCGAGAGAACGGAGCCGGAGCCTGGGGTGGGGATTGGGGGCGGGAATTTACTGGGCCCGCCCCTCTCAGTTCGTCCCGCCCAGGAAAGTGAGTTGCGTTGGCGCCTAGGCCGGTATCACAGAGCCAGGAACACAGGAGGGACAGAGCCAGAGCAGCGCTGGCGCGAGAGCGAGGGGGTGAGTGCTGGGGGTGAGTGCTCGCACCGGGTGAGGCCGTTCTGGGGCCACAGGAGCGACTGGGAGCAGGAGGAGGAAGAGGATGGGGTGTTAACAGCTGCTAACGACTGAGCCCAACTCTGCCAGGCCTGGTGGCACTCAGTTTTTCTTGGCTGCATCTTCCTCCGAGGGAGCGACCCATTTTACAGACAAGGAAACTGAGACCCACCCAAGTAGGAAGAAACAGCTAGAGGCAAGTGGGGTCATTCTGACTCCAGAGCCCACCATTCTGGAATGGAGGAGGGGCTGACCTTCTCCAGCCCAGCTCGTCCTGTGCCAGGGGCTCTGAGGAGAGATCCGGCGGGTTTCTGAGGAGCTGGCTTCAGCCTCCAGCCTCCCGAGGGACCAGGAAGAGAGGAGTGCACCAGATTCTGAAGGTCACAGGACAGGCATCTTCATTTGCTCCTTCAACAGGACTGGGGTGGCCCCTGGCTCTGGCAGGGGCCAAGGAGAAGGGGTAGGTTGTGAGCCAGGGAAGGGTCTAGCCAGGTTTCGACATACTCATGCCCGACCACAGCTTGTCCCACCCAGGGAAATGCCCAGGCCTGAGGCCCAGTGAGTCAGGGCCACAGGCTGTATTTGCCACAGCTGATGCTCAGGGCTGCCACGTCCCATGGGTCCCCAGGCCTGGCCCCCTACTGTGCCTTCTTCCTTCAAAAGTGCTGTTAAGTTTAAATGAGATAGAATGGGCTCATCTCCCCAGCCAGGTCCTGTCTCTGCTGGGGTGGCCAAGTCCTATTTACCCAAAGAGGAAGTGGAGGCTCGGAGAGGACAAGAGATTCCCTCAAGGCCACACAGCCAATCACAGCTTGGGCAGGGCTCCTCCGAAGGTCCCTGGCCCTCAGGGAATGGAATCCAGCCCCTTCTACACACTCATCCTGGTCCCGTGCCTGAGCTGCTGCAGCCTTAGGGCCTTCTCTCCTCTCCCTGGCTAGACGGGTCGCACTCCCTATTTAGACTTAAGTAAACCAGGCCCCGAGGGAGGAAGTGCCCAGCTGAGCAGGCGAGGCCCTTTGGCGCCAAACTTCCACCCTCAGCGTGTCTCCCCATGTCCCCCAGTTTGAGAGCTGAGCAACCTGAGTCCCACAGGAGGATAGTGGCTGTCCCTGGGTCCCCAGAGCAGTAACCATGGAACCCCGGCTTGTGGGCGGGGGCATCCGCAGGCCCATCGGAGGCCACCATGGCCCTCCCCCTGCGGACGATTGAGCAAGGCCCTTTTAAAGTTCGCACAGTTTCACTTTCAATGGTTTCAACACCTGGAAGGCTGCTCCCGCCCGCACCCACATGGCTGCTGCCAGGCAGCCCAGGCCAGGCCTCGAGAGGTCCCCCATTCATGAGTGACCCCTGCCCTCTGCCCACTGAGCCCCTGGGAACCTCATGGCGATGCCCACCCCTCAACACACATAGACCTCGCAGGAATCGGGGAGGGCTCCAGCTGCCTGTGGAGACAGGCCCGAACTCAGCCGGCTGTCGGCTGTCATAGATACTCCTGTCCCTGCGGTAGGAAGACAAAGACTAGTGACCAGTGAGGTCTGTGGCCCTGGGACCCCAAGGATGAGTAGGACCCAGGGCGAGGACATGTCGCAGATGAGGGACAGGGGGAGCAGAGGTCGGTGTCACCAGGAGCCACCAGGGGTGGAGGGAAGGGGTCTGGGATCAGGCAGAGCCAAAGCTAGGGAAGAGCTTGAAGTTGGGCTGTGGGTCAGGATGTGGGGTTACTACATCTGGGCCAGGCTACTTCCTATGTGACCCCAGCACCCCATCGAGCCTTCCTGGGCCTCAGTTTCCCTATCTGTCAGGTGGGCGTGTCAGGAGCTTCTAGGATTATGTGAGCTGAGGTATATAGCGTTCCTGCCTGTGGCCTGCCCCTGACGGAGTCCCACCCCCTGCCTGTCCCACAGGACCATGGGTTCCATGTTCCGGAGTGAGGAGGTGTCGCTGGTCCAGCTCTTCCTGCCCACGGCTGCTGCCTACACCTGTGTGAGCCAGCTGGGCGAACTGGGCCTCGTGGAGTTCAGAGATGTGAGTGGGCTGGAGGGTGTGGGAAGGACCCCGCTGGTGGGCCTTCTCCCCTCCGCATGGCAGCCCTGCTGGAAGCTCTTGGCCTTGGCATAGACACTCTGGCCCGAGTTCAGCCAGACCTTCATGGCTCTACCGTGCCCTCCTCGGCATGTGGGGTCTGGTCTGCCTCCAGCTGGGCACCTGGAGGTTCACGGTGTGCATAGCATCTTCTCGGGGGAGGCAGCCACAGCCTGAGGAGAGCCAGGCCTGGGGGGTGGGGACCTCCCTGTCCCCCCCCCCCCCGCCCCCCGAACACTGACTCCTCCACATCACAACCACAGCTTAACGCCTCGGTGAGTGCCTTCCAGAGACGCTTTGTGGTGGATGTCCGGCGCTGTGAGGAGCTGGAGAAGACCTTCAGTGAGTTGGCCCCAGGCCCACCTCCCAGGCAGGCTTCCCGGAGGAGGAACTTGGTATGAAAGGGAGGGTCGGGGTCACCCAGGTGAAATTCGAAGAAGGGAGGTCCAGCCTGGGTCCTGCAGAGCCAGGAGAGGGCAGCCGGCACCGTGGGCGTGGACCCCACTGATCTCCGGAGCGGAGGGCCTAGGCCAGGGGAAGTGTCCTTGAATTCTGTCAGCCCAGGAGTTTGTCCTCGGGGGCCACCGTGGCTTCTAAGTGTGAGCAGAGGCCAGGACCTGGGGTCAGATGCCCAGGAGTAGCTCCTTCTTCATCCTGGGCAAGAGGGAGCTTGGCTCTGGTGCCACTCCGGCACCCCCTGGAGGAGCCTGTGGGGGGAGGAGCGAGCACACTGTGTGATGGTTTGACAGCTTGGTGATAGCTTATGTAAGCACCCAGGCGGTTCTGTGCGGCCTCCAGGCAAGCTCATGTCCCAGCCCCACAGCGCCAGGGCTGGCCTGCCTAGAAGACCCCTGTGGGAGCCAGGCCCTGGCTGGGCATGGCCGGGGAATGGAGCAGAGTAGTCTCATGAGCTCAGGGGGAGCAGAGCAGACCTGTGGCAAGGGAGGTGTGCCCTGGGGTTTCCCTGGGGGTCTCAGACTCCGTGAATCAGTTTGAGGGTGGCCAGTGGAATCTGGGGGTCCCCTAGACATTAACCAGCCCTTGGCTAATAGAGGCCATTAGCTGGCGGATGCTCCTCTGTGGTTGGTCTCTCCTGACGCCCATCCCTCTGCACCCAGCTTTCCTGCAGGAGGAGGTGCGGCGGGCTGGGCTGGCCCTGCCCCCACCAGAAGGTGGGCTGCCGGCGCCCCCACCCCGCGACCTGCTGCGCATCCAGGAGGAGACGGATCGCCTGGCACAGGAGCTCCGGGACGTGCGGGGCAACGAGCAAGCGCTGCGGGCCCAGCTGCACAAGCTGCAGCTCCACGGGGCCGTGCTGAGCCAGGGCCAGGGCCAGGGCCCCTCGGTCAGTTCCCGCTCAGGCAGCGTGCCCGGAAGGGGAGGGGTGCCAGGCCCCACTGGGCCCTGGCTCACAGCGCCTCTCCACTCCTAGTTGGCAGCCACCCACACAGACGGTTCCTCAGAAAGGACCCCCCTGCTCCAGCCCCCCAAGGGCCCCCACCAGGACCTGAGGGTCAAGTAAGTGAGGGGCAGCTTCACGCTCTTTTCTGCCACCACCGAGGCCTGAGTGATGGGGCCAGGCGGGACTCCTTGTCCAGGTCTCTCTCCCCCTCCTCCCCCCTCAGGCCTGGAAATTCTCTTGCGCGTGGGGATTTCTCCTGTTCTGCCCTTGCCTGATGGGATCTTGCCTTCTCCCTGGGGGCAGGGCCAGTGTGCCTGGTTGGCCCCCATGGGCAGGGCCTGGCCTCAGGGCGATGCAGGGGGCGGTGGGAGCAGCTCCACTCAGCCCTGCCTGGCCCGCAGCTTCGTGGCAGGTGCCGTGGAGCCCCACAAGGCCGCCGCCCTGGAGCGCCTGCTCTGGAGGGCCTGCCGTGGCTTCCTCATCGCCAGCTTCAGGGAGACAGAGCAGCAGCTGGAGGACCCGGTGACGGTGAGCCGATGGGGGACGCGGGGCTGGGGTCACGAGCCTGGCAGCACCAGGACTTCAGAGTAAACTGGGCCCCGCTCTGGCAGGGCGAGCCTGCAACGTGGATGACCTTCCTCATCTCCTACTGGGGCGAGCAGATCGGGCAGAAGATCCGCAAGATCACTGACTGGTGAGCCCTCTGGGCGGCTGGCCACCGGATGCCCTTGTGCAATGACCCTGCCTCCAGGGGTCGCTGTGGAGTGAACACGCCACAGGCTGCGGGTGCCTAGCAGGCGCTCACAGGGACAGACCCCTGCTGTCCCCTGCACTGCCCTGTGAGCTCCCTCTAGACTCAGCCTCCAGCCTCTGCACATCCTAGAATCCCCGGGCCCCACCTCATGTCACCTGTCTTCTCAGCTTCCACTGTCACGTCTTCCCGTTCGAGGAGCAGGAGGAGGCCCGCCTGGGAGCCCTGCAGCAGCTCCAGCAGCAGAGCCACGAGCTGCGCGAGGTGGGCGCCCGTGGCCTGGTCCCGCCCTGTGCCCCCCCCTCCCCTGCTGACCGCCAGGGGGCCTGTCCTGCTCCTGCTCACGCCTGTTCTGGCCTCAGGTCCTGGGGGAGACGGAGCGCTTCCTGAGCCAGGTGCTGGGCCGGGTGCAGCGGCTGCTGCCGCCCTGGCAGGTGCAGATCCGCAAGATGAAGGCTGTGTACCTGGCCCTCAACCAGTGCAGCGTTAGTGCCACATACAAGTGCCTCATCGCCGAGGCCTGGTGTGCCACGCACGACCTGCCCACGGTGCAGCAGGCACTGCACGACAGCTCGGTGAGCCGGTGGGGTCTCCCGCCCTCCCCTGCTCCCTGGTCGCCGCCTTTGTCGGCCTCACAACACACTTCCCGTTCCCGACACAGACCTTTGCCAGGGCTCCCCCTCCCCACGGTGCCCACCTGGACGGCCCTGGCCCAACCTCCCTGACATCCCGGAGCCCTTGGGCTGGGCCGTGGCACCTTGTGCGCTGGGCCGCGGTGGGCGTTACGTCAGAAACCAGGCTCAAGTCCAGGCCCACAGGCACTGGTCCTGTGCCCTCCCGCAGACCGGGGGTGGCAGTGGCCCCACCTCGAGGGGTCGCTGTAGCGCGAACACGCCACAGGCTGCCAGGACCTCGTCGTGCTCGCAGGCGGCAATGGGGCTCCCTCTCCCGGGCCACCTGAACGAGCAACAGTGGATTTTGGTTTTCCAAACGACTGGTCCAGCTGGTGTCTGGCTCTCCCTCCATCCTGGATGGGGGCTGGTGGGGCTGGTCAGCCTCCTGCAAGGAGAAGGGAGGGGCTGCCCCAGGACCCCCAGTGCTCGCCCAGCCAGCACCCTCGGTGCTCCGTGTGCTCCATGTCTCCATCAGGGCCTGACTGGGGGGTCAGGGGGGTCCCTGAAAGCCCAGTCTCATCTGTCTGTCTGTCTGTCTGTCTGCCTGCCGGGTGCCCCAGAGCGAGGCGGGTGTGAGCGCCGTGGTTCACCGAATCCCCTGCCGGGACATGCCCCCCACACTCATCCGTACCACTCGCTTCACGGCCAGCTTCCAGGCCATCGTGGACGCCTACGGTGTGGGCCGCTACCAGGAGGTCAACCCCGGTGAGAGCCACGGCACCCCACAGCCTTGGTGGAAGCCTGGGAGGGTGGCGCACACATTGGACCTGTCCCGCCCTCTGCAGACGAGAGGGCACACTCCCTGTGGTTCCCTTCACACTCTCGGGCACGGTGGTGTGTGGGGTGTGTTTACCCCGGCATCCCCTGGTGAAGCTTACAAAGGAGCCAGCACGGGGTTGAATTGCTGGGCATGGAGCCGAGGCCCTGCAGCAGCAGTGGCCTGGGTTTGGGGTCTGACTCGCTCACCTCAGTAAGTGTCCTAGCTCCTCTGAGCCTCAGTTGTCTCACCTGTAAAATGGGAATCAGAGCGGCTTTGGGAAAGTGTATAATCGTCCGGGGTTGCAGACCAGCAGGCCAGGGGCCACAGCGAGCCTGAGGTGTGTCCTGTTGGCCACACTGTGTTTCTGAAGAAGTTGGAATCAGGTGCTGTCCCGAGTCTGGGCCCAGGCCTCCATGGCGTCTTCTACAAGATGCACATTTGGCTGCGGGGTCCGCTGAGCGCACGGCTCCTCTCCCGCAGCGCCCTACACCATCATCACCTTCCCCTTCCTCTTCGCTGTCATGTTTGGGGACGTGGGCCACGGGCTGCTCATGTTCCTCTTCGCCCTGGCCATGGTGCTGGCCGAGGACCGGCCGGCCATCAAGACAGCAAAGAATGAGGTGAGTAAGGGGGGGCGGGTAAAAGGGTCGGGCTGGCGTGGGGGCGAGGTGCATCTGGGCCTTGTCTCACAGACACCACCCCCTCCAGATCTGGCAGACCTTCTTTGGTGGCCGCTACCTGCTCCTGCTCATGGGCCTGTTCTCTGTCTACACCGGCTTCATCTACAACGAGTGCTTCAGCCGCGCCACTGTCATCTTCCCCTCGGGCTGGAGCGTGGCCGCCATGGCCAACCAGTCGGGCTGGAGGTGAGGCCCACCGTCCCCACTGTCCCCGGGTCTCCGCTGCCCTGCCCCATCCCCATCCCTTGACCACCCTGCCCTGTCCCCACCACCTTGACCGTCCTCCTGCTGTTGCCACAGTGACAAGTTCCTGGCCAGCCACCCACTGCTCTCTCTGGACCCCAACGTCACCGGCGTCTTCCTGGGACCCTATCCCTTTGGCATCGACCCCGTGAGTCCTGGCCGCTGGCCCTGGGTGCTGCAGGCAAGCAGGCCCAGTTCTGGTGCAGGATGCTTGGGGCCCCAGACAGATGAGGGGCCTCCTTGCCGGGCGCTTCCTGCAGCCACAAAGCAGAGAGGCTGTCAGAGTGATGGCAGCACAGGGTCACTGTGGAGCCGCCTCCTGCCAGGTGCTGTTCTGAGCCCAGTATGTGCAACGACTTTATATTTCATTTCTGTGACAACTCCACGAGGCATACCTTAGCATCCTTCCCATTTTACAGAGTAGGCAGCTGAGGCATAAGAGATCACCCAGTTAGGAAGAGCTGGGGTTGGCCCAGGTTGTCTGGCCGTGCCTGTGCCCTGCTGCCTCTCAGGAGGCAGGTGACAGATTGTGCTGAGGCCCCAAAGGGGACAAACAGGCTGGTGAGAGTGACGAGGGCAGGGAGGCCTCTGCATGACACCTGTCCCTCCTGCCACCCCAGATCTGGAGCCTGGCTGTCAACCACCTGAGCTTCCTCAACTCCTTCAAGATGAAGATGTCCGTCATCCTGGGGGTCACCCACATGGCCTTCGGGGTGGTCCTAGGAGTCTTCAACCACATGTGAGGCCGAGGCTCTGGTGGGGGAAGTGGGGACTGCGGGGCCGGGGTGGTCCGGTGACTTGGCCCTTGTCCCACCCCAGACACTTTAGCCAGTGGCACCGGCTGGTGCTGGAGGCGCTGCCGGAGCTGGTCTTCCTTCTGGGCCTGTTCGGCTACCTGGTCTTCATGGTCATCTACAAGTGGCTGCGAGTCTCGGCTGCCAGCGCCGCCTCCGCCCCCAGCATCCTCATCCACTTCATCAACATGTTCCTCTTCTCCCGCAGCCCCACCAACCGGCCACTCTTCCCCGGGCAGGTGGGCTGGGGTGGCGAGTGGGCTCACACCCCTCGGCAGCCCCTGGTCACTGGGCCACTCAGGGTGGTCGAGTCCCCATCTGAGAAGCGGGGATGCTGGCCTGAGCTGTGAGATGCGGAGGCCCAGGTCCAGTGGGAGGCTCCCAGGGAGGTGGCACACAGTGGGTCCTGGAAGCCTGTCCCCTTCTCTCCGAGGATTCCTTACCCACTGATGTCCCTGCTTAGGGAGGAGGCCTGAGGGAGGAGTGGACTGTAGGCTCCCTGGGTGTGTGGCTTTCAGGGGCAGCCTGACTCGGCCCCTTCCCCTGCAGGAAATAGTGCAGTCTGCATTGGTGGTCCTGGCCCTGGCCACAGTGCCCGTCCTGCTGCTTGGCACACCCTTGTTCCTTCGCTGGAATCACCACCGTCACTTGAGGCGTGCTGGCCAACTGCAGGTAGGGGGGTGCTGTAAGGAGGTGGGGCCGCTGCCAGCCTGAGACCCACCTTGCTCCTCTGAGTGGCTGTGTGCAGGCAGTAGGGCCCGTCTGGGTGGGCCTGCTGACGCTGTCTACACCCCATCCCAAGGATGAGGCCAAGACCGGGCTTCTGGACTCGCCTGACGCTAGGGGCTCTGATGAGGAGAAGGCGGGGCACCCAGGGGACCAAGATGAAGCCAAGGTGGGTGTGGTGCCTTCCTGAGTTGGGGGTAACCGCTGGCCTGGCCTGCCCCTTACTATCACCCCTCCCTGTCCCCTCCAGTTTGTGCTCTCAGAGGTGTTCATGCACCAGGCCATCCACACCATCGAGTTCTGCCTGGGCTGCATCTCCAACACGGCCTCCTACCTGCGCCTCTGGGCCTTGAGCCTGGCCCATGCCCGTGAGTGAGCAGTGTGGGGGGTGGTGGCCACGGTTAAGTCCTGGCTCCAGCTTGCACACACAGCTGCTGGCGGGGCGGTCACTTTTCTGAGCCTCAGGGTCCCTCTGTAAAGTGGGCTTCAGGCTGCCGAGGATGTGCCTGGGCACTCCTGGACCCTGGTCTCCACGGCCCCCTCTTCACCCACAGAGCTGTCAGAGGTCCTGTGGGCCATGGTGATGCGCATAGGCCTGGGCATGGGGCGAGAGATGGGTGTGGCGGCCCTGGTGCTGGTCCCTGTCTTTGCCGCCTTCGCCGTGCTGACCGTGGCCATCCTGCTAGTGATGGAGGGGCTCTCCGCCTTCCTGCACGCCCTGAGGCTGCACTGGTGAGCGGCCCACCAACTGCTGGGCGGCTCGGGGGGGGGGGGGGGGGGGGGGGGGGGGCAGGGCAAGTCCTTCCTTTCACACACTCTCCCTTCTCACCCCAGGGTGGAGTTCCAGAACAAGTTCTACTCCGGCACTGGCTATAAACTGAACCCCTTCACCTTCTCCATGGAGGATCAATAGCGCCCACTGGTGGCCATGCCAGAACGCCCCCCCCCCCCCTACACCACCACCCCCAGCTTGCTGAGTGAAGCAGGAAAGGAATAAAGAAGAGGAAGTCTCAGGACTGTGTCTGGGTTCTGTTTGCAAAGCAGGGGCTGGGGAGGCTAGTGTGGTAGAGCCTGGGCCGCACCAGAGCTAGAACGGCAGGACCCTGGGCTGTGGGCGTGCTGTTCCTGCCATGAGCCTCTTTTGGTTTCGTGGACCCCATGGCAGCCTCTACGCCTATCTCTTACATCCTCCTTTGCAGCTGAGGTGGTGGGAGGCACCAGCCAATGACCAAGGACCTTGAGAAGTTGGAGAGAGCGCCCATGAGCCCATTTGTAATAAGCCCAGACTCTTGGGTGGACCAAGGAGAGATGTTCCCTGCACATTCTAGCTCAAAATGTGCTGGGCCAGGGGGAGTGAGCTTCCCATCCTTGAGGGTGTGCAAACTGGCTGTAAGAGAATGTTGGGGATACCCTGGGTGTGGAGGAGGTGCCTGGCATGAATTGGCCAATGCTCCCATCCCTTGTGCTGGCGCTGGACCCAGGCACTCCATACAGGGCGAGCAGTGGTGTCGTACATCAGAGGCCACCATCCTGCAGGCAAGGGCAGAGGCTGGCCAGGACAGCGCCAAGGGTCAGAAAGGGGGCACATCCAGACTTTAGGCCTGTCTCCCCACCCCAGCAGCGTCGGCCTTGCCTAGCTTCCTCAGCAGCCAGACCTGCTTCCTGGAGGCTGTCCTTTAGCTGGTGGGGCGGGGGCCCCTGCAGCTTTCTGGCCTGGATCCCGCCACCATTGGGAGGCCGAGCCAATGCTTCCCAGAGGCCTCTCTCCCCAGTTGGACGGCCTGGGAACAAAGGCCGCTTTGAGGCTAGACATCCTGGCGCAGCGAACCCAGGGCCTGGCCCCATGGATGTGGCTCCCATCTGGCCAGCTGCCAGGAGCCTGTCCCTTGGGTCTAGGACTGTTCCTTCAGGGGCTGTGTGGTTACCCCACATGCCTGGCCGATGTGGCTGAGAAACATGATGACCGTGTCTGCTGAAGAAGAGGAAGCTGGTGTGGGGTGCAGAGCTGGGCAGACCTGCAGGGTGGGGGCGGTGAGAGGGACCCTGACAGATGCTCGGAGCTGGTGTGCGGTGTTTGTGAGGAGGCAGGTGTGACCTAGGGAGATGCTCGCTGGCTGACACATGGATTCCTGGGAGCCTGGCTGGAGGTCTGGTTGCTGTGGACCAGCATATGCGAGTAACTGCACTGGGCACTCCTGGGGCAAGGAGGTCATCAGAGACAGTGGGTCCCCTACACTGAGGACAAGCCTGATCCCTGCTCGGTCTGAAGCAGGAGACACCTGAGTGAAGAAGTTAATTTCAGGCGAAGATGCGTGTGGTAAGAGGGATGAGCCAGGGAGGATGCGAGGGTGGTCTCCAGAATGGCACCGCGTTCTTCACATGATGACTGTTTTGAGCTGATGTGAAGCAGCCCTGGCCCCTAAGCGTCTCAGCAGGAGAGGTGGCAAAAAGCCTGGCACGGTGAGGAGAGGAAGGCTGGGGGGGAGTGGGGATGAGGCCCAGGAAGGAGCTGGAAGCTAAGTTTTAAGTGAGCTCTCATGCAGCTCAGTACCATTTATTGCTTGAACATCAAAACACATTTCCCTGGTTACATTTTAAATGTCCTCAAAGTGAACAGTGGGAAGTCTCCCCGTCCTGGCCCAGCCTCCCAGTGGCTGTGCTGTGTCCCCTCTAAGCCCGTGCAGCCTGCACGCCAGGAGCAGACGCCAGGGCATGTGCTGGGCTGCCGTCGCAGGACTCAGTGAAAGGCGACAGCTGGAGATGGGGTTTCATTTTTTTATTGTTTGTATAGTACAATCTCTGTGGCAGCAGAACTGTATGCACAGAAATAGTTCAGTAAGAGTTCAGGTTTAAAAAATGTATCCCAAAGGATACTTAACATATACAAATTTCACAGCTATAGTCTACCCACACCCCACATGTCACATACAGGCTGCTGGTCCCATCAGGAGGACATCGGGGCGTTAGAGCAGTGAGGGTTGGCCACCGAGAGCCCCAGGCAGGGTTTCTGCTCCTGAGGGGCTCTGGGGCAGACAACCCTATCACAGAACAGTCAGCTCCAGGCTGCAGTTGTGGAGGAGAAAAGGCGGCAGGGAGGGGACAAAGCCCCTGGTCCCCTCGGGAGGCAGGGGCCTGCACATCCTCATGCTGCCCTTGCCCGCCGCTAGCTCTTCGAGGCAGGTTAATACAGCAACATTCAGTGAGGAGGGCGAGATCTGTCCGTGCAACTGAACACATGACAGGTACCAGGAGCTACATTCACCACACGGAGATAGCAGCTGGCGCCCACTGTGTGCATTCTGCTTTCTTGAGCTTCAGCCATTTGGACCAAAGGGTGAAGGAATAGCTTCTGGAGACTACTGGCAGGCCACGAGCAACATCACCATCTGCATGTCCCTTGTCACCCTCAGGAGTGAGCAGTGTCTACACACCTTACCTACAGAGAGCCAGTACAGTGCTCACGAGCAGGGTTAAGTCCTGTAAAGAGTCAACAGCAACCACAAGCGCCCGTGGTGGCATGCTGGCTGGCTGCATGTCTGCGCAGGCGGGACCTCTCTGGACTAGAGGAATCTGAGCTATCGCACTATTGCACTACTCAACTGTCTCTGCTGCCTGAGCTCGTCAGAGGCCTAGTGAAACTGTAAACAAGATATGAAATAAATGTTACTCAATTTTAATACAGACTTTTGTATCATACACATCTGTGTGCAGCAGCCAGCCATCCAGCTTCTTCCACAGGAACAGCAGTCGGGCAGAGGGCCCCATGGCTCGGCCGCCCCACGCAGTCCAGGGACGGAGGATAAGAAGTCCTCCCGCGGTCACACCCCCAGCTTCCTCTTCTGGTGGAAATAGGCATCAAACCTCGCCTGGGCATAGTCCTAGGAGACAGAAGACAGTGGCTTAACCCAGGCTCCTGCCTACCCGAATGCGGCTCGGATCCTGGCCAGGAGCCCACCCATTCTAGACATCTTCTCACGCTGTTGGCAGTGTTCACCCCACACCTTCATCTTAAAAGTACCCAGTTTGGTTGCCATGGCCGGCCTGGCCCTGCTACCCGGAAAGGACTTTTCCTGGTTCCAACTCATTTACCCCAAGTGTTCAAGACACTGACCGACGGACATTAGCAAAGGCTCCCCCTTAAAGCAGGACGTCCACAGGTGCTCGCAAGCACAAAATAAAAGTCTACTTTGTCTCAGTGTCACTTGACCATGACTCCATATTTGCTTTAAAAATCCAAACTTCCCCTCCTCTTCTGCCCCCCAGCATCTGTGCATTCCCTACCCTTTACCCCTCTACCCCCCACCCCTCTACCCCCCAGCACCTGTGCATTCCCTAACTTCTGTCTAGAAGCAGAAATCATCCTGTTACAAGATCAAGGAAGAAAATAGCACCTGTCCCAAAGCAAGGTGCTCACTCCAGACTTCTGTGTGCCCCGCCCCAGGACACCCACCCACAGTCATGGGAAGTCACTACTGTGTCTATGACCGAGACAGCTCTTAAGGTTGGAATGAAACGATAGCCTAGCTTGGCACAAACTGCCTATGAGCAGGATGTCTAACTCAGCACAGCTCCACCCTAAGGTGAGGCTGGAGGCCAGAAAATGGAGCAGTGACAGATGCACTCCACCCTCCTACCTGTGCCCGTGTCACGGAGACCAAGGTTGGGGGCTAGACCTCTCACGGCTGCATCTCTACAGCCCCCGTCAGAACCAGAGGCCCACACAGCACTTTCTGATGCTGGGAAGGAGGGCCTGCTGCCCCGGGAGTGAGGCAGCCTCCACAGGCACGTGGCCTCCGTCAGAGGGGCTTCAGTGACAGCCTTTCTGCTACCTTCCCGGCTGGGCCTGCTGTCTGGGGCAGGTGCCCTGGTTCAGGCACTTACAGGGCACGGGTGACTGTCTGTACGACCACTTCCAATGGCATTCACAACGTAGCCTTTTCTCCCCCGGAGTAGAAGAGGAAAAACACCTCCCAAACATACCATGTAGCCAAATTCAATGGATGAAATCTTGGCCTGCACGATGGACCATAGTGCCCAGAAGAAATGGGAGGCAAGGGCAAACCTGTCATGACAGAAGCAGGAAACACATGTGAGTAGAAGTATGGTACCCGTCAGAGGGCCAGGGAGGTCTTTCTGCTGGATGGGCATTCAAGCTCGTGTCCATTCATCAGGACGTGAACCGTCTGGCCAAACTCAGTGGGGAGATCTCCCATGGCCACAGAGGGAGCCCCACAGCCTCTGACAGGCGTGAACACGCCAACTGCCTGTCCCTGGCACATGCAACTGCATTCCCAGAGGCCATGCCAGTGAAGCCTGGGTGACACTTAGACACGGTGCTGCCGTGTGAAGGCGCAGCATCAGCACCTGCACCAGCAAGAGAAACCGCAGGCCTCTGAGCGCTCACGGCCTGTCCCAGGAGGCAGGACGACGCCCTCGCCCCTCCTCCCTCAAGGAAGTAAAACCAGCACAGGAGAGTGTGAGCCAAGGCCCCCCGGGCGGCGCCACCCTGTTACAGGGCTCCAAGTGCTCACATTCACACCTGTGGGCCTTGTGCAAACGGACCAAAGTGCTAGTCCCAGAACCGGTGCTCTGGCGCCCTCACCAAACCCAGCCCTGTCCGCCTGGCAGTCCTCACTCGTCGCCCAGGTGCCACCCCTTCTGTGTGGGCCTCTCCACTCTCTTCTATTTCCACCTGGTCAAGGACCAGAAAGGGTAGCCTATGCTGCAGGTGGCACCCAGGGGGTGGCGTGCTTGGTGAAGGGTGTGGACATGTCTGAACCATGAAGAGGTGGCCCATGAAGTGGGGCAGACAGTACAAAGTGGGCAAAGTTCCTTGGAAAGTTTCTGAGCTTTGCTTTGAGAGCTGATGAAAAACAGTTAAAAGCAAGACTCAGAACTAATACACGCACTATTTAATCATTTCCTAGGAGACGTATCACTAGATGGCACCCTCCAGTCCATGAGCCTCAGAGGCGAGAGTGCACTGGCTTGGCTGGCAGCAGCCTAGCCCAGCTGAGTCTCACGCATGTCCTGCCCTCCCCGGGCAGACCCTGTTCCCCTTGCCTGCTGACACCTGAACACACTCAGCCGAGAGAAGTACCAACACTCTGTTTGTGACAAAGTACAAGTCCTAGGGATGTGCGCTAGGAGCTCTTAAGGACTTGACGGCCAGGAGGCATCCCAACACACCCTGTACAGGGTAAGCTACCTTCACAAATCAGCAAAGGGAAAAATTTACCTATTGACTTCAACCAGCATTTCTTCTTCTATAATGAACTTTTCTTCATTGCTGAGGTTTTCAAATTCATTTGGGAATGCAGCCAAGTAACTGGAAATAAAATGGAGCTAAAAAAAAAAAGAGAGAGAGAGAGAGACCAGTGATGGCTAAACATAGACGCTGTCCAAAGCTTCGGTGAGAAGCCTGCGGAAGCCTGGCATGCCCACCACCCTGCCCTGTTGCCCAGGGGACCTGGAGGCGCCTGTCTGGCAGCAGTCACGGGTGCAGTCAGAATCTCATGGGCTCCGTGTTGTACTGCCGACGAGACAGACACAGGGACCTCAGGCTACTGCTAGAGACAGTCATTCAGCTGGAATCCCCTTATGCTAATCCACACTCGTGCTTCCCACCGCCTGATCGCAGAGCAGGTGCGCCTATCCCTACGCGCAGCCGCAAGCACGCCAGGCTCGAGGTCGAGGTCCCTATTGCTCCCCCTCTGGGAGCAGAACGCGAGGCCCCTCTAAGAAGCCATGGCTGTTCACCCACTCACGCTCACCCAGGGTGATGGCAGGCTTTGCCTAAGGCTGCCCCAGGCTGCACATTGAGTCCACCTGTCCATTAGGTTTAGGAGCTCCCTGGCCCTTTTTTTTTTTTAAATCCTCACCTGAGGATATTTTCCCATTGCTTTTAGAGAGAGTGGAAAGGAGGGGGAGAGGGAAAGAACGAGAGGGACAAAGGGAGAGATAGAGAGGGAGAGAGAGACACTGATGGGTTGCCTCCCACCAAACCTGCAACCTACCAGGCCAGCAGGCCGGCAGCTCCCTGGGTCTGACTATTCGTATTCGATTAGAAGGCAACAGAACACAGCAAAGCAGTGACGGCTTCTTTTGTGCACAAGAAACTGGCCAGTCACCCTCCCTCCCCTCACTCACTGGTTACCTAGCTGAGTGCCCACCCTTCCTCCTCCACCTGCTTTCCCTGTGTGGCCTCTTCCATCTTCCTTCTCTAACCAGCTTTCACATCCCACCACCAGAAAGGGTCACTCAAGGTCCATCGCTGTCGCAGGCAGAGGCTCAGAGGGCCTGACGCTCTCAAGGAAACCTGGCACAGGGAAGACGAGGTGCCAGGCCCTGGCCACGGGCTCAGCTGAAAGATTGCTGCTTGATTTCCTGTCAGGGCAAATGCCCAGGCTGTGGCTCCATGGACAATAGGGGGCATGTGAGACGATTCGTTTTTAAAACCCATGCTTGAACCTCTGCACTAGTAGGATTAGTTTCTGGGAGACAATAAATGCTGAAACTCGCAAACGGAGGCAGAAAACTT
>PVJC01031473.1:0-20542 GCA_004026665.1 Murina feae | reverse complement strand
CCCCCCCCATGGCCTGGTCGCCCCTCACGGACCCCTGCTGACCTGGTTGCCCCACGCAACCTGCTGTTCAGTTGTTTGGTCATCCCTCACTAACCCCCCTTGCCAGCCTGGTCGTAAGTTATCTTGTGAGGGTTAATTTGCATGTTACCTCTTTATTATATAGGAGGATATGCATAGCTCTGGACATGGGCAATAGGGTAGTGAAGAACTGGGGAGGGTGGGGAAGTGGGGAAAAAAAGGGGTAAAAAAAGGATGACTTTTTAAAATGACAATTAAATTTGGCCCCTAGGTATTAATCCCTATAATATTTTTATACATCCAAATATTTAAATGTAAATCTCCTTGAATTTTCTGTTGTCATTTCTGCTAACATTGAAATTCTACTGAATGAAATAACTATTTGCAAAGAAACGTTAAAAAATACATTGTTCTCTTCTCCTACTATTGGCTTTGTTAGGGGTCAGCTTACTATTTCTTAGAAAGAGATCGGACGATTGAAATGTATTGAATAGAAATTTCACAAGTGATGAGGGCCTGTCAAAGAGATGGAAAGTACAGATATTTTAAATATAATTGCAGCTGTATTCAGTAGTGGGGGGAAAAAAGTCAAAGCGTTTCTTTTGAATACCATCCTGAAGTGCAGAATATTTTGTAAGAATGAGTAGAATAGCTGCAGGCTGGAGGGCACCTCAGCATCCTCCAATTTAGGACAGCGCACATCCCCAAGCCCCAATTTATCTGACCAGGTCTGCACCAGCTCTGTGAAGGCCCCTCCGTTTTCATCTTCTTAGACCTCCAGCCATGGAGCATAAGAGCACATCTGTAGGGGCACCGTGACAGAACAAATATTTTCTTTTCCGCGGTGCTTTCAGAAGAAGCCTTTTATCTGCTGGACGGCGAGGCTCCTTGGATGTCTGAACAATGAAGAATCCGAGTGAGCTATGTCTGCGGCTGAACCCTGGGAGGCGCACAGGCTTTGAAATGGATGACTGCGCATTGCAGGGCCACCGGAAGGGGGGTTTCTCATAGTTTCTGCATTGATGTCTGCCAGTCAGATGGCTTTGTAAAAGGAGCCCAAAGCATTGTAACTGATTAAAAGAAATGCCAGGTAGTCGAAGGCTTTCATACCCAACATGAGCCGGGCAGAAAGAATTGTTCTCTTGGGGTACGCTAATGTTGGGGAATCTCACTCGCTGGTCTTTAGGGGTCAGCTAGTGACCACTGAGACAGGTGTGGGCAGCAGGAACCTTCAGAATGAAGGCCAAAAAAAAATCTCTCCAGCAGCCATTGGCAGAACGGCCTCGAGAAGAAGTGAAGCTGGCTCATGGGAGTAGGGCTTTGGCAGTTGTAGGCACCCTGAGGTTGTGGCTCACACACTTCACGTTACCCTCTCATTCTTGGCCTCGTTCTGCTGTGGTCCGGATCTGCATGTCCCGAATCCCCAGAGGCCCCATTGCCTCACACCTCAGGGCAACTGTCAGCCCTCTTCTCTGTAGCCTGTGAATCATTCTGTTGAGGATTCCGTAGCTCTTGCTTTTTTTGTTGCCTGTGGACAAATCCCTCTGCCCATGTTTGTAACCCTGAGCACTGACCTTAGCCTAAGAATGCAGTCCTATATTTCAAGTTGTTGGTGGCGGGGAGGGGGGTGGGTGAAACTTGGCCTTGTAGTTAGAGGGATTCAGAGTTGTAACAAATTGTTGTCTGGCTCCATAACCTATCATCCAATTACTGGGAAATGGAGTTTGGAGCAGAACAAAAAAAAAAAAAAAAAAAAATCTCATCTTCAGATGAGCTTTAAAAACCTGTCATAAAAGGTAGCTGGCCCTGGGTTCAGTTTTTCCCTGATCAGGAGACACTCGAAGCCTTCAGTGTATGTGGTGTAATAGAGGTTTAAAAACCAAGCCCCCTCAACCCCATTTTATCCCTGTCACCATCCCCTCTGATGGACTCATGAGATGTGGTGGTGCTTTGCTGGCAGAGCAGCGGGGACCACAGACTATGACCTGTGTCTCATTGAAATAGCTCATTTCACAAGAGTTTGTGCATTTTGACCTCTCTGAACTGCTATGGGTCCTCTCAAAGAGAGAAGAATTCAAACCAGGAGGCATTTCCAATAACTGTTTTTGGAGAATAAACTGATACGTGTATCCCTATTATTATGGTCTTTTAAAAATTTTTTACTAATAATGTAGAATTCATAGTATCTTAATAATTGTTAGGAAATAATTAGTCTTTGTAGAAAATAATAATTTGAATAATACTTCTGTCGATCACACAGGTGACCACCATAAACTACAGACAGGAAAAAAATACATTGCCAATTACCACTTAAAGAAAAGGCAGTTAAAAAAAAAAGCAGAAAATTGATATTTCACTTGTACCTCTCGATGTATCAAGTAACTTTTTCCTTTAGGTATTTTCAGCTTTACAGACTCTTAGCATTAAAGAAATGGGGTAGCATTTTATTTTACCATAAAAATTCTTCTAGTATAAAGCAATAATTTTTCCTGACTATTTCTGTTGTAGAAATACACAGAAGTATGGAGAATAAGAGTTTGTATCCATGATCTCATCTCACAAGCCTTTTATGGTGTTTTTTCAGGCTGTGTTCTAAATCCTGTTACTTGATGATTATTGATTCTCAGTGTGCGTTTTCTTTCCAGCTGGGAAATGCTTTCTTGAGCAGACAGGCGTGTATGAGTGCAGTGCCCTTCTTACCCACAGAACTGGCTGTCTCTTTAAGCAGAAACAGCCCTGGGAGTGAAGCACTGGACTGTTTCGAATGGTCCTGCATAGTTGTTTAGGGCACCGAGGCAGTTCCTTACTTTCAGTAATTCATTTTTTAAAATTCCAAATAGTCCCATTTTTTCAACAGCTGTTGGTGGTATTTGTTTAGGATCAGGGAAGTTTGCACTTTTTATGTGCCAGAAATCACTCTGAACAACACATTTTAATAGGTTCCGGTAGTCAACAAAGAGATGCTATATTCATTTAGGGAATAGAACAGATTTTCTTTGTTTTGCTTTAACACTTGGGGCTTTCTAAGATTTCCCCAGAAACCAGCACTGCAGCCATTCTTAGCCACGCTATGATTTGGAGAGTGATTTATCGATCAAGGAGGGTTTCCCAGAGTGCCTCAGAGTATATCCTTAGCGGAACTTAGCGCGCACTGTCCTGCTGGAGTGGAGGCTCCTGGGGCCGGGAGTGTGGTTCCAGCCCCATTCTCCAGGCCTGGAATCATGCCTGGCATGCAACAGTTCCATAAGTATTCATAGAATATTGCTTTGTGTGTTTTAAAACCACGTATCTTCCTTGCTGCCTAACACTCGCAGGGGCTAGCCCATTTGTTGATTAAGCAGTTACTGAATTCCTCATTTCAGTTGTTGAAACTTCTGCTAAGGATGTGCTGTACTCCAAATATGATGGTGGATGTTGGTTTCTCCACTTAACGTATTTGATTTTAGTGCAATTTCATTTGATTTTTTTGCGTTTGTGTTTTTTTCTGAAAACAGATGAGATTGAAGGACTCATTATTGATTAATATTTTAATGTTTTCTAGTCCTTTACTAGTATATGAAGGAGTGCAGTTTAAATGTAATATTACCCTAAGTTCTTATTTGTCTATCTGGGGATTTTGCCAAAGTATGAGTGATGCAGGCTTCTGTTTACCAACCTGATTTGAGTGCCAGAAGTCGCTAGCCATTCACAGTGTACTTCTCATTGATGTGGCTTGAATTCCTTACATCACAACATTACTGGGAGAAAGGAGATAAGTGACACAGATGAATAAAATAGATATTAGTTGATAGGAATAAAATTAAGCTCTTTGCAGTTACTCCCCTGGTATAAATTACTCTCATGGTATGGGTACACTTATCTGGTAACTATTCTTCTGCTAGATGAGGGAAATAAAGGAAAGAGATAAGGGTTTTTTAAGTGACCAGTGGGATTGGGACTGATGAGCACCGTTATTGAACGTGGTGGTTTTTGTCGAAGTATACAGGCACGCGAGAGAATGCTACTAGTAAACGCCGCGTTCACACTGTGGGTCACCCTCTGGGGGAAGTTGGGCGCTGAGGTCAGGGAGCAGATGCTGAGCCTTCAGCAGAGCTTTGATGAGTGAAGCCGAGTAGTTGATCTTTAGGCAGATGTTCATTATGTTGTTCCCTCCCGATACTGTTTTCAATCAAAAAGTGAAAATCAAAAAGTGGAGAGTGGATGCTCATGAAGTAAGATTTCCTCTAGCTCACGTTTGGCATTAAAAGGTTCAGCTTTCTGTACCAGCCTTTTCAGCCTCTGCACTTCCCAGTGTTTTCCGGATGGATCCTGTGTCCAAAGGCCCAGGAGAGGGACAGAATGGAGAGGCGTCATGGAAGCACAAACATATGCCTAAGAGGTACCGATAGATAGAACAAACTTAGATACGGGGACTTGTTGAGTCCTCAGAGGTGCGATCACAGTGCCTCCCAGTACATACTCATTTACTCTTATTCCTCTTTCACTCGGTTCTTCTACAGAAGCTTTCAGCAGCTCCGTGTCTGTGCCGTTCTATCACCTGCACGGACTTTGAAACATAGGTACCCAATTTAGCAGCCCCTGGCTTCTCATTATCTTGGTCCCAGTGCTAGAGAATCCTTTTCAGAATGGAAGGTCCTGTTCTCCCCCTTCTTACCCCCTCCCCACTTCACCGCCCTCAATGACTGTTCCTGGAGCCACTCCAGGAACCTGCATGTAAATGATGGGGGCTGAAAGTGATGGGCGTTGAGAGTCCCTGGAGGCACACACAGGTGTGGACACTTGAGAAAGGGAGCACTGTGCTGGGCCCTGGGAGGTGGGTGAAGATGTCCCAGCCACCCCACGTGTTAGTTTGCTATGGCTGCTGTAACAAAGTGCCACAAACTGGGGCTTAAACAACAGGAATTTATTATCTTGCAGTTTCAGAGGCTGACGTCCAAGATCAAGGTGTCTGCAGGGTTGGGTGCCCATGAGGACTGTGAGGGAGAATTGGTTCCAGATCTTTCTCCTGGCTTCTGGTGGTTTGCTGGCACTCTTTGCTGTTTCTGGGCTTGCATAGGCATCACCTAGATCTCTGTCTTCATTGCACCATGTGGCATTTTCCTTGTGTCATCTGTGTCCTAATTTCCCCCTTTTATAAGGACACAATCTTACTGGACTAGGGCCCACCCTTATCCTAACCTTGTCATCTGCAAAGACTCTCTTTCTAACGAAGGTCACATTCACAGGGACTGGGGGTAAGGACGTGAACATCTGGTGGGAGTAGACACAGTTCAATCCATAACCCCAGCCCCTCATCACACTCCCCACATCTGGAAGGCAGATTCCACCTGCCTGTAGGCATTGTGCAGCTCTCGCTTGTGATCTGTGGAATTTCTCCTCCTTTTCTCACCAGATTCCTTTGAGCGGGCACCGTAGCCCTGCTGCTGACAGTGAAAGGACTGTGGAAAATGTAGGGATAAGACAAGTTACTTGTTAGATAACAATTGAAGATGCATTTGCCAGAGAACAAAGCCAGGAAGAAATAGGAGTTGCTCATTGCTATTGACTCATTTTCCTCCTCTCCAGGCTCTTATGCACACCTCGTTAGAGCAAAGACTAATCTATCGAAATCCAATCAATTCCACTTTGGATGATGGCAGACCAATACTATTTCTACTGCATTCCTTGTGAAATAGAGCTTTGTGGATAAACCTGGAAGCCTCTCTCCTCCCCCTACTTATAACATTGTTTCTAGAAGAATGTGGTCTGGTGTCTTAACCTTAAGGCTGCACCTTCAGACCACAGCCCAGTGTGCTGCTGAGAGGAGCGGGGGAAGTGGAGTTGGGTAGGACCAGAGCGCATGGAGCTTTCTCCCTCCCACGTCAGGGGGAGGTGCAGAGGGACACTGAGCAAGTGTGCTTCTGTATAGGAGGCTGTCACCTCACTGTGCTGACCAAGATTGGACCTTTATGTCCAGAATGAAAACTGGCTGAGGCACTGGCAGGGACATCTGGCTGTATACCTGGTGTCCATGATCCCTGCTGCTCTACTGATCAAACTCTGGTTTTTGTAAGGGTGGTAAAGTGCTCAGCTAAAAACCTGTAACTACCAGCCTCCTTCCCTCACGGCTGGATATAGTTATGGTAGTACATTTGGCCAAGGAGACATAAACAGAAGTTGCTCAAGGGTGACGACCCTTTTTCTATTCTTCTCTGCCTCCTCCTGATGTGGAATGCAGTTGTGTTGGCTGGAGCTCCAGCAGCCATATTGGCCTATGAGGTGAACACTAGGGTAGACTACCTGCTAAGGATCATAGAACTGAGGTCGAAGTGCTTTGAGTATGATGATTGGGGATTTGTAGCTAGCACAGCAGCTCTGGATTCCTGCTTCTGAACCTGTTTGACACAAGAAAGCAAGGGAGCTATTTGGGTTAAGCCACACATTTAAGTTGCCGGTTATATGCAGCTGCAGTTATACCTAATCCTAATTTGATCCAGAGACCCTTCCCACAGGAACCCAAATGGCTGCTCTTTAGAGAATACCATATATCAGAAAGGAAAGGCCCATCTGAGGAGAATGAAGGAAAGAGGGTTTCTTTCTGAGATGGGAAGAGTAGCCTGCTTTCTTTTTCCTAGATATGGTTTATCTGAAGTGAAAGAGGAGACTCCAGCTCTGTGATCCCTCTAGCTGATTCCTTTGCTAGTATTTATTCAACACTCTATTTCCTAGTAGCACGGAAGGCGTTCGTCATTACCATTTTCTGCCAACTAACATTTAGTTTCAGTAGCATCACCATCTTGGCAGTGCAACACTGGAGTACCTCGTTGCTTTTCACTGTTGTTTCAGAAAGTTGACTAGAAAACAGAAAAGAACGTGCTGATGTCAGTGAGTAGAGGTGTAGCTCTCCTAAACTTAATAGCTGACACCAGAGGGAAATTATTTGACTTTGCACAAAAGGATGACTCGCTTCCATCAGACATTCATTGTATGAGGGCCGGTGATGACTGTAGTTGACTCTAAATGAAAAGAATAAAATTAAAGGATGTGGTCATATTGGAAGTATATTGGAGATGAGTGTATGAGGGGTAATTAAGAAATTTGAATTTTTTAATCTCTCAAGGAATGAAAAATTCCCTGATAATATATATCTGACTCTCTGACATGTTTTCAGGAATGTGCGAAGCAGGAAAGTAGAGACTTGCCTTTATGGGTGGGTTCACAGTTTTTGCCCCTGATTCTCTGATGTGCTGTAGTGCATTGGGAGGAAACACGTGGGGGTGAGCCTGCTGGGTCAGCACTGTGGAGGACGGTTATAACATGGTTGTGGCAGAGCTGAGGATGTATGCTTGGTGCTGTGGTGGGACCCCCTGCACACAGCTGTGTTGGCTAAACAAAGGTTATCCCAAAGCTTTCTTGATCCATGCTGAATTATTCATGTTTCCCTGCCTCTCTGGATTCACAGCTAGTCCCCAGACAAACATTTTCATGGAGGTCCAGATGCAGAGGCAACATATTCTTTAGAACCAATTTTATCTGTAATGAGATGAAATCACTTTCTAAGTGTTTCATTTAAAGTCACAATGATGTGAAGCCCTAAAAAGTATCTGTTGCTTGAAGAATTGAGAAGGCAATTAATACTGTCCATTTAAAGTATATAAAATATATTTTCTTACTGAGTTTGTTTTTCTTTATTTTTAAGGGGTTTCAAATATTCACTAAAGCTTTTAAAGGTTCCTTCTAAACTCAGTTTCTATTACAATATTCCCCCCAAGCTATCAATTTTATCAACTGTATGTTCACCTTCCTCGGTGCTTATTAGGATCCTAATTCTTTGTGGCGGGAGAGGAATTTCTGCACTGGTTTGGATAAATGTCTTCTTTCCTTTCCTTTCTTTTTGGAGGGGGTCGGGGAGTGATGAGGTGGATCCAAAAAGCCCAGCTCACTCTAATCCAAACAGTTTTCTTAACACATTCCTGCTGGAGTTATTATTTATCACTTGTAGGTCAGGTTGGGCAGGACTTGACTTTGGATTTCAGTGACGAATTTCTAGTTGCTAATCTGCAGCCGTCTAGAAAGTTTGAAAATTGTTTTGTTTATCCATAGTCTCGCTGGCCTCCATCACCAGAAATATTCAGATTGTATTGAAGACAGTGCTGCTGCCTGGAAGGCGTGCACGTATTAAGATACCGTGAAACGTGACGGCATCTAGTTTCTCAAGTGTAGGTCTCTGGTAGGTGCCCACTGACATTCCGTCCACTGTGGGGATGCTGATGCCCGGCCATCCTGTTGGATGGTCTCACCAGTCTTTCAAGTGGCTGGGAGGAGCCCTGAAGCCGTGTCATCTTCCAGAAATTAGGGGCACACTATCCAAAGAGGTTAGTATCCAGCTTTATTCTTTCAGAGGTGGTGGTGGACGCTACCTTTAAACAGTAACAAAGCTGGTAAGAAGTAACATACTGCCCACCTTCCATGAACTACGCCTCTGGAATTGCTGTGTATAAAATCTTAATCAATCGGGGCTTTTTCTAGGTAAGTCTGTTTTTTAAACTTCACTTTGGATTATTTGAGTGGCTTCTGGAGCTGAGTAGGTAACAAGTCTTCACCAGGAAAAGCTCTGTCACCTTTCCTAGGAGAGATGCCAAAACCTCCTCTGTTTCATAAGAGATTGGCCTTTTCATTGGAATTCTTGGGCATGGAGAGAGGGCTCAGCCTGAGAAATGAATGTCTTGTTTTAATCTCTGCTTTGCTGATTCAACTAGTAATTGACAATGTCATGTCCAAGGAAGACTTTGGTTTCATTCTTTTTGTTAGAGGTGGATGGTATGATTTCAGAAGTGGAGGTGACGGAGAACTCTAGGCCACCCACAGTTTGTGTCTTTCAAGAAATAACATGGCTGGTTTTGTTATGAAAAGAAAAAGGAAAACAGAGAAGAAAAAGGAGATGAAATAAACTTGTGTTAAAACTGTGCTTGCAGTTTGAATTTAATTCCCTGCATGGCTGGTTCTTACTTAAGATCAGAAATGATGAAACCTTCATCTGAGAGCTGCACTCTAAATGGAACAGGCGATGTTGGGTTGGTAATTAGCTATGCATGGGTCGTGGGTTGGCGATTAGTTCTGTTTCTTAGAGCATGTCTGCAATCTTTGATATCTGCTTAAGTTATGTAAATAATTTGCAGTTTTTATCATGATTTTTCTATTAATCTTTGGCAGAGTGAAATTTCATATTTTCTCTATGACAAACCATGAAATTTAGCAATTAAATTCTTTTACTTATTCGAAGTCTATATTTGAATAAATAAACTTCAACAAAACATTGTATTGGGGCTTTTATAATTTTACGTAGCAATTCTTTTGCAACCAATTAATGCAAAGGACTCTTCATAATTATTTCTAATCTGATAGTTTTATTCTTTAATTCTTACCTACCAAGGAATCATATTTGAAACTCATGGACACTGAAGCCAGAGGTCTTTGTGGCCTCTCAAAGTTAATATGACTAACCTTTTGCATACATCAAGTTTATTATCATTTTATTACCACATTTAACCCTCCATAGATTTTGTCCATATCTCTCATTGGAGTAAATTAAGTACTCATATTTCTGATAAGTCCCTCTGTCTACATTGCACTTAAATGCCCCTCTTATGTAGAAAAATTTCTGATAAATAAAAATATGTTGGTGGTGTTGATCTATTTTTGTAATTTGACTCTTTACAAGAGAAATCATAAGGTTTGGAATGGTGTATACTTGGATTTGGGCAAATTTTCCCTACCAAGCCTATATAAATAGTTGCTTCTAACCCTTTTACTGATCCAACAAGGTATTTTCAAACTTTTTTAGTCCCTACTTATTTCTTACCTGGTTGTATGTCATTGTCTCATTTTCACTTACTAATTAAATAGAATAAGTAACCTCTTAGGAACTATTCTTATTCTCTAATTATTTAAGCGCTCTCATCCTGGGATCTGTGGACAGCTTTCTGGAACCTATGAACTGCCTGGAATTGTATATCAGTGTGTTACAGAGAGGAAGGGAGCGGGATAGAGAGCCGGAAACATCGATGAGAGAGAAACATCGATCAGCTGCCTCCTGCACACTCCCCACCGGGGATGTGCCCGCAACCAAGCTACATGCCCTTGACTGGAATCTTACCTGGGACCCTTCAGTCCGCAGGCCGACACTTCATCCACTGAGCCAAACCTGTTAGGGCCAGATAGGCCTTTTTTGTCTATCTAGATGTTAAGCTTCGGAAGTCATGTATATGCTTGCATCGAATAGTTTTACCACTACAGCTAAAACAATACAACAAAATTGTGAAGAATAATGTTTAAAATAGCAATATCATTTAATATTACTTATGAATGATGATGCTTTGCTGAAAAGAAATGTGCTGTTGTCTGCTACAGCACTGCTTCTTTGTTTGTTTGTTTTAGGAGATGATATTTATTTTATGCAATGGGAAACTCTGTTCTTCTCTGACTTTTCTGATAAGAACCTTGAGTGGTGGTTCCCTAGTGCCCCATGATATTATGTGGCCCTCACTTTGTGTTTTTAGTATTTAGGCCTCTGATCTCTTCTCATTCCCTCAGGGCAAGCGAAACAGTAACACTTGTCTGTAACTTGATCATTAACACAGTGGAAATATGGCACTGAAATAATGGAGCAATCTGAAATTAAGGGTAGTCATTACACAGTTCATATTTCTGAAGACTATCAATGAAATGTCAACAAAACTTTTAAGAATGTATTAAATATTCATATTTCCCTGAGAATCATTTTTAGACTCCAGCTTGAGGAGCACTGGCATGGAGTACATGATGGGTCGGAATTGGTGTAATTGCTTTTACTGCATTAATGGATGTGACTTGATTTATAAGTAGACTGCTGTAATATTTATACTTAAAATAGGCGGGCCTACATTTAATTAATCCTTATCTTCACTCTCTTTACTGAAATAGTTACTTGTACCTAAGCTTTGTTTGTTTTTTTTGTTTTTTTAACTTGACCTCGATTGTCTGTTATTCAAAACCCAACCTTGCTGTTAGCTGTCTCACCTGCTGTAGGTACACTAACCTGGCAGCAAAGGAGGGGTCCCGCGGGCAGGTGGGGAAGAACGTTGGCGAACCCGAGTATTAATGAGTTCAAAGGTGGTGGATCTCTGCAGTGAGTGGCAAAGTGCTGCTCTTTACTTGCTGATGCCATATTTCTTAAAGACGTTTTTCCAAAACATCTGTATTGGGTAGCAGTAACTACTATAGTTAAGATCATATGCTTATTTCCGGAGGTAAGGCTGTCTTCTCGTCCATTTCTCCCACCTCGTAGCTATGTGACTTTGCCTTCCTTAAAACGGCCACGATGGAAGTAGGACCCGAGTGAGGATTCAGTGACATAGTGCATCAAAAATGCCCTGCACAGTGCTCGGCATTAAGTGTTTGCTGACTCCTGCTAGTACTACTGGTACTATAAGAAAAATATTCGAAGTATTTGATTTTTTGATTCATTTTATAGACTGCATGGACCTGTAAAGGTCTGGGAAGAGGCTTCCCCATTTCTCAATGAGATTTTGATATTGTGTAGTGTGGTGTTTTTAGCGTAGCAGCAGTTGATGTACTCATATTATTATTAGCTCCTTTATAAGAGGAATTGCTTATCTCCCAAGGCCAGTTATCTGGTGACCTTGAAGCATCCTTGCTGTCACGGAATCTGCCTTATTGCCCTTTTCCAACCTAGTTATCCGTCGGCTGCTTTAAATTCTCTGAGCTATTTGTCCAGCTTTGTTCTTTCTTCCCCCTCTATCCCTGAGGGACCCCAGGGCGAGCTTTGCCAGGTCAGTACTCAGTGTGATGCTTAGTCTTACTGCAGCTTAGTCCTGCATTTGCTGCCACTGCTGCCAGGTGCTTCCCCCATAGACATTCTCCTCTGAGTCCTTAATTGTAGGCTAGGTCATATTATCTCCTCTTAACTGATGTGAAACCAAGGCCCAGAGGTGGTAAGTCACTTGCCTAGGTCTGCATCACTCCTTTGACTACCCCCTTTATTTCTTGTCGTTCTGCTATTCCCATTTTAAGATAATTTGGGCGTTTATGCATTTGGGGTGAATTGCATCGATGGGAACTTACTTGTAACAGCCTGAATTTAAATCCTGGCTTTACCACTTAATAGCTACATGAACTTCGGCAGTTGCTTCATTGTACAGTAGACATGGTCATAATGGCACCTGAGTCTTGAATTATTATAAGGATTAAATGAAATAATATTTATAAAAGTTCTAAAACAATTCCTGGTATATATTAAGCCTTGCGTAGGTTTGTTCAGTAAATAAAATGACTTCATAATGTAAGTCAATGACAAAGTCTTTTACATTTTCCTGGACTTTATATATTTACTAGAGGCCCAGTGAACGAATTCATGCATGGGTGGGGTCCCTCTACCTGGCTGGCAGGCAGGGCCAATCAGGGCCATCTCACCCAGTCCTCATGGGAGGTTGGCTGGCTGGGGAGGGACCGTGGGAGGGATCAGTCTTGCTCAGTCCCAATCAGCTGGACCCCAGCAGCAAGCTAACCTACCGGTCAGAGCATCTGCCCCCTGGTGGTTAATGCACATCATAGCATCTGATTAAGCAGTTGACTGCCCACTTGGTGGTCAGTGCATAGCGAACAGTTGAGCAACCTTAGAATATCGTTAGCATATTATGCTTTGATTGGTTGAACTGACAACTGGACAACTGGGCACTTAGCATATTAGGCTTTTATTATATAGGGTATGTGAATTGTTCAGGCTATTTAACTCTTTTGTTAACTCCAATAATTTTTCAATTGATTCTGTTTGGCTTTCTAAATATCTCTCTATATAAAAGCCTAAGCAACTGAAAGAGTGGTCGACTGGTCACTATGACCCACACTGACCACTAGGGGGCAGACACTCAATACAGGAGCTGTCCCCTGGTGGTCAGTGCACTCCCACAGCCAACCTCCCACAGCCCTAGTCGGCCCACATTGCCAGCCAGGCCAAGGGACCCCACCCGTGCACAGATTTGTGCACTGGGCTTCTAGTAAAATTATATCATGTACAAATAACAGTATGTATTATTTTTTCCAATATTTTTACCTGATTTTTAACTGACATATTGCATTGAACCCTATTACCAAATAAGTACTATACAGCATGATTCTAAATTACATTCACAAGCATATAGTCATTATTTTTTTATACTCCAGACTGTCATATCTGTTTGTATGTGAATATATCTTATAATTACCCTTGTATTTATCTTGTTTGACAAAAGCTCTTGGGGATAGCTTTGTGACCTCAGTTAAGTTTCTTCTTGGTTTAATTATGTCAGGGCACTTGATGCCCCAAAATTAATTAATATGTCCATAGTCTGATTTGCAAGTTAAGCATTTATTTAGGTATAGTTAAGTAGCCAGCAGCTTTTATGCAGTTTGAGGTCATCACTCTGTTGATGCTAATATGAGAGTGTATCTGGGTGTGAGAGTGAGAGAGCAAGTGTGGTGTTTCCTTAAAGATCTAAAATTGTTCGATGATCGGCATACACATGTGCAAAATATTTTCAGTGATTTCTCCCTGTTGTGGTAGGCAGCCATGATAGATAGCATGCCTCTGTTTCGTTAAGGCTAATTATGTCATGGAAGGTCGTTCACCTAAGGATTACTTACTTATTTTGGCTTTGGAGACTGACCATCCTAGTTCTACCACTTACCACCCCACTTAACCCTGGACAGGTTAAGTATGCTTTGTAGGTCTTCATTTCATTACCCATGAAATGAGGCTGATGATATTATCTCCTTCCTAGAATTAAACGTGAAAATGCCTGTCGAGGGCAGGCACGGATAATGCAAGCAGTGCTTAGCATTCTAGCAAAACATGCCGATTCACATTGTGGTGAAAGTGCAGAGTGGCGAGCAAATAGCTACCAAACATGAACAAGCAGAGGCCACACCCTGGGATTAAGGAGCATTGGGAGAGTCTTCCTTGTTTGCTGAAGTTGTTGCTTTTAATTTTTTTTTTTTGAAACCTCTTTTTATTTCCTTCCAGAGCAATTATTAGAACACACTTAGAGAGTTTCTTTTAAAAGACTAGTTTCTTTCTTTTTTACACCAAGCAACTTAGAGGGCTGGTGCTTCAAGTTGTTACTGCTTTTAAAACATAAGCAGTGGCTGCAGGAAGTTTCAGGTGCCAATATAGCTCTTGCCATTATCTGTGGAATCTGCAGCACAACAGTTGAAAGAGATTTATGAAAAATTAAGATAGTAGCAAATTCCATCAGGCTCATTTGTTTAACGAATTGCAAGGTGAATCCACTTTCTCAAGTTTTGTTTTTAGGCAAAAATTTGTACTAATAATATTTAAAACTTTTTAAAAATATGTTTTTATTGATTTCAGAGAGGAAGGGAGAGGGAGATAGAGATAGAAACATCAATGATGAGAGAGAATCACTGATTGGCTGCCTCCCACACACCCTGCATAGGGGATCCAGCCTGGACTGTATTGAAAAGTTTCTAGTATTTATTTGAATATTTCCATTCTATCTCCTGGAATAGGGGGCTATCAGTTAGAGTGCTGAAAAATATATGCTTATAGAAAAATCAGGTGCTGTCTTTTCCTTATGATAGCGTTCTGAAATGTTCTGAGGCTATGCTTGATGCATATACTTTTCTTTCTTTTCTTTTTTTAAAATATATTTTATTGATTTTTTACAGAGAGGAAGGGAGAGGGACAGAGAGACAGAAACATCGATGGGAGAGAAACATCATCGATCAGCTGCCTCCTGCGCTCCCCCTACTGGGGATGTGCCCACAACCCAAGTATATGCTCTTGACCAGAATCGAACCTGGGACCCTTCAGTCTCCAGACCGACGCTCTATCCACTGAGCCAGACTGGTCAGGGCTGCTTTTCTTTTTTAATAATGAAAGTTAGAACATGATAAAATAATAGAAATTTCAAAATAGATCTGAAGTAGCAAATGTATGCTTTGCATTCACTGGTCTTCTCTAAATCAGTTTCAGATTTCAGGTAACCCCAAGGTTTCTTGTAAAGTTAATCTTGCATAGATGTCAGGACTTTTCAAAATATAGGTAACACTCTCCCTACTTTAGCTTTATGGCTTTGTTAGAGTTGATGTGTAGAATCCCTATTTCTAAAACTCGGTGGGGATGTTTTCAGATTTGCTGTTTTTAAAAAAATAGGTTACAATTTATATTTTATTCTGAATGTCTTTGGTGTAGCTAATTGCTTTCTGCCTCACTTCCTCGCAGGTTATGTTGCAGATTTGGTTACTAAAATTTTGCTCGTTTTCCCACCAACAGAGAAAATTGGTTCTGAATAGTCTATATGAGAAGCAGTAACTTTCATTGAATACCAGTATAGGTATTTCAAAGGTCACTGAATGTTTTAAAAGTAAAAATCTTTAAATGCCACTTTTAGATTATATTCTTTTGCTAATTAAAAGATCCCATCATGATAGTGAAGTTAAAACTTTTAAGTTGGTATAATTTGGCTTTGAATTGAAACTTTGTGTTAGAGTAATAGAAGGCACTAGAACTTTCTAAATAAAATTGTTTCTTTACAAGAGGTAACATTTGTCAAGCATCTGTCAGAGTACACAGTGCATCTCAAATCTCTCCCCTCTTTTCCTTTCTCCTTCTCATATGTATATACTGTGTTACTTCTGATGCCTCTTTCCCCAAGAAGTATCTAATCTAATAAAAGTGTAATATTGAAATTGACCGTTTCTTCAGGATGCCTAAGTCACACCCACCAGCCAATCAGAGTGACTGTATGCAAATTAACCCAGCCAAGATGGAGGCTGGCAGATACGGAGCTGAGTAAACAGGCAGCTTCCGTTACAGCAGGAGTAAAACTGTTTGTCGGTCGGCCAGCTGGGCTTCTCTCAGCTCCAGGCAACAACATATTTGCAACATTGTCTCAATTATAGAAGCCTCGAGTTGAAGCAAACAGCAGTCCTGGTTGCGACTAAAAAGGCAACATTCTTTCAATTATAGAAGCCACGAGCTGAAGCAGACTGGAGGCTTCATTTACCTGCCTAGGCCTTGGCTTAAAGGAACAGTGTATCAATTATAGAAGATAAATAAATCCCAGAAACCTGCTTCCAGCCAGCCTTGCTGGGACATTGGGTCAATGGGAGCTGTGGGCAGCCTGAAAGCCTGAAAATGGCCCTAAGGCCCGCACCCAGGCTGGCCACACCCCAATGGGGTGAGGGAACCCACTGGGGGGCTTGGCCAGCCTGCAAATAGCCATCAGCCCCTCACCCAGGCTAACCACGCACACCAGCAGGTGGACATCCCCAGAGGGATCCCAGACTGCGAGAGGGCACAGGTCAGGCTGAGGGACCTCCCGAGTGCAGTGCATCAGGCCCCTAATAGAAAAGTAAATTTATAGCTACCTTCAGTATATTTTTCTATTGCTATGTAGTAAATTACTGTAAACTTAATGGCTTCAAACAACACTCATTTATTATCTTGCAGAGCTGAAGTCTGAACAGGGCTCAGCGAGATTCTTTTCTCAGCTCACAAGGCTGTCAGAATTCAGTTTCTCACCATTGCAGAGCTCAGAGGGTCTTTCATCTTCTCCGGGGCAGGCAGGAGAAGCCATTCTGACATTTCACCTTCTTTTAAAGGACTTACCTGATTAGGTCAGGCCCACCTGGGGGTAATCTCATTTTTATTGACTCAGCTGCTTAATAACCAAATCATGGGAGTGGTATTTCATTACCTTCACAGGCCTGCCCACTGTAGACAGGGAAGGGGAGTGTACAAGATGTAACTTATTGGGGGCCTTAGAATTCTGCCTACCATATCCTGGGATTTTTCCACTTTTCTGTGGGAAGGCAAATACATGAGCATCTGTTGACAACCTCCTGGTTGCTAGGCACAGTGTACAAATGAGTAAACTTACACTCAGGGAGACTAAATCACTGGCACAAGGTCTCACTGACTTCAAGAGCCAAACAGAAAACATTGGAGCCAAGATCTCCAAGTGAATGAGAGCCTCATTTTTAGTTGCTCTTTCATAAACAGTCTCAGGTTTTCAGATGAGCTTTTGTTTTCAACAGTTCACAATCAGATTGGTTGTTTAAAACCTACAAACCCATTTCTCCAGTGATGCCATGCTATAAATGATGGTGAGTCCCATTCACAGAATCCAACTTAAGCCTCACTCTCAGGAAAATTGTCTTTGGAGAATCCTGAACTTGGGTCTTAATCCCTGAACCCCATGGAAGCAAGCAAAGCCCCTGGGAGGTGGCAGTCCTCAAGGCTCAGGCCACCCAAGGAGGACAGAAGCAGATGCTTCCCTCAGCGACTGGAGAATCTCCCAGCATTGTGACATTGGGATCTTACTTATTTAGTCAATTATGCAATTATGTTATACTCTATTACAGAATCTGTAGCATTGGATTATCTTTTTGTAGAATCGCTTTTATAACTATATCACGCATTGAAATGGTGCCATTCAACTTCCATAGGAGGTTGTGTTTGAAACTTTTGACCACCACTTTTATTGAATTTTTTTTTTTTTAGAGGAAGGGAGAGGGAGAGAGAGATAGAAACATCAGTGATGATAGACAATCATTGTTCTGCCTCCTGCATGGCCTCTACTGGGGATCAAGCTCACAACCTGGGCAATGCACCCTAGCCAGGAACCGAACCGGTGACCTCTTGGTTCATGGGTCATCACTCAACCACACTGGCCATGCTGACCACCATTTTTATTCTTCATTCACTTTTCTTCAACCATGTTGTTTTAAATCTGTACCAAAAGGTGACTTACAGGGCTTATATCCAATTGATATCTACATGTTAGGTAGAATCATTTCAAAATAATGTAGCCGCAGCCTCTGATCTTCTCTCCTTCGAGTCCCATCTCCATCTTCCTGTCTTTAATACCTGCTGAGAGAAGAAGGGGGCATGAATGACTGACTGGGCATCCCCACAGCAAGCAGGAAGCACTCCCAGGCTGGAATGATGGAGGAGGCGCACGTGACCGGAATCCAGAAGGACCGGTGTCTGAGGAAGGTCAGATGGAAAGTGGCTGGGAAGGGAAAATGAGTGAAGGAATGTCTGCGGTTACTTCTCTTTAACCCTTTTTGTTGCATTGGCTTTAGTTTTGTGCCTCAGTGTCATGCTTGGTGGCTTCGATGCAATTATTGAACCATATGGATCTGAAGAACTAAGTATGGACTTTGGCCTAAATTTAAACTTTTTTTTTCCTAAATCCTGAATTTTACTTTCTTTTCATTCACTGCCTCTGGTACAATAAATGAATGAATGAGTTCTGTTCCCTTTTGATCTTCATTTCAGGCTATTCAAAACGTATGGCTGACAGCCTTCAAAGGCAGGGCGCAGTGCAATGTTTTATTCAGCATATCGCTGCTCTGCCCTTCGCTGCAGCGATTCCAGTAGCTGTGCAGGTGCCTGAGAGGCTTTCGGGGATTAGCCACAGTGGGTGACAGGTGGTACCATGTGGTACCTGTTCTAGGTGGAATGGGAATGACTGCCGCAGCCTCTGGTTCATGGAGGTTTGTGTGCTTACCACGTCATGCTCAAGTCATGCTCAAAGTTCCGTCTAAATTCTTTAGTCAGATTCCCGCCTTCCCTCATGGAGTAAAAATGACCTGCAAGTAACAGTGAGAAACGCATAAAAGAACAGAGTAGCTTCTAAAGCAGATTGTTTTAAATGATTCCATGCCTATGGGACCAATGGCATCTCCTTTATGCCCTCCTCCTTGAGGGTGTCCACCTACTCTGTCATTGGCTGCAGGGAACTCTTTCCCAGATCATTCCCTTTGTGCCCCCTAATGACATGTAAATAACATGAATGATTACAGCTTGATTATGGGTCCAGTATTTCTGAGGCTCCTGGTAACTTGCTGCATAAATTTAACTCTGTGAGTAAATTCTCTTAGGGACAGTCAATGTGAAAGGATTTTATTTTTCTTCCCTGTTTTTTATGATGTACTAATTCTTTTCACCTCTGAATTCTTTATTGTTGCTTCTGCCCTGGAAGAAGTAGGGCCCTGGAAAATGGATATATTTTTTTCTGAATGACTTTTATGGTCCCTGTAGGGTTCAGAGCAGATCTACCTGATCCTGACCTGTCAAAGCAACATAGTATCCATTTCAGCATGGACTTAAATGGGGGAACATTTCTCTCTCCTGCCTCTTATCATAAAGCACGTCCAATTTCCAGTCTGTGCTTTTATGAAAATCACAGGGGAACAGATTTACACTATTTTTTGATTGCTGAGGGATTTCAGTGTTTTAAGCTTTCTGCTTTGGCATCTAGATTTTGGGAGCTAGCCTCTCACTCGTTGCACTACATCCTGCAGACTTTTCTTTCTAGAAGAATCATTATAGCAAAACTTCCACAGGTGAGTCTCTTCTCTGCCATAGTCCTTGTCCATCCTGCAAAGCATGTTCTATGGCAAGAGACAGACCAAACCTTAAAGCTTACACATTGTTACCAAAGCCTATTGGCCCGCAGGAAAAGAAAGTGAAATTATAACTTGGGTTTGAGACCGTGGGTACATTTCACATTTTAATGTTGAATTGCAAGAATTGCACCCTTAGAAGGCAATAGCCTATAGTATGAGGAGGCAGCCTTGGGACTGACATTGGTAAAGACACATTAGCATTTATTTAATTACTAGAGCCCTGGTGCACGAAAATTTGTGACTGGGGGTGAGAAAAGGGGTTGGGGGCGGGGTGTCTCGCAGCTGGGCTTGCACCTTCTGGCAGCCTGGGAGCCCTCAGTGGATGTCCAACTGTAGCTTAGAGGCACTTCCTAGAGGATTGGGCCTAAGCTGGTGGTCAGACATCCCTCTGACAGCCCGGGAGCCCTTGGGGGATGTCCACCTGCCAGGTTAGGCCCGATCCCCAGGGAGTGGGCCTAAGCTGCAGTCAGACATCCTTAGCGCTGCCAAGGAGGTGGGAGAGACTCCCGCCACCTCTGTTGCACTTGCAGCTGTCAGCCCAGCTTAGTGGCTAAGCGGAGCTCCCCCTATGGAAGCACACTGACCACCAAGGGGCAGTTCCTGCATTGAGTGGCTGCCCCTGGTGGTCAGTGCACATTATAGCAACTGGTCATTCCCAGTCATTCTGCTGTTGGGGTCAATTTGCATATTACCCTTTTATTATATAGGATCTCATGTAGTATAGGGACTTAAAAAATGGTCTTCCCTGAAGATGCGCAGGAAAATAGTATCTAGTTGACCACCTTCTCAAACAAAGTGACTATGTCTTATCCACAAGGTCCGTGTCCCAGGTGCTGTTCCTTTCTGAGAATCAACTTTGTAAAGAAGGGGGCTGGATGATGAAGGAGACTGGCGTCCTGGCTCAAAGGCTGAGTTCCCAAGTCTGCTGAGCAGACAGAAAGGAAGGTGAAGTCAGAAACCCCTGTCATGTTTGGAATTGCACTATCTGTCACAAAATCAAAGCCCGAGTTGTGTGGGAATGATTAGCAGTATATATATATATATATATATATATATATATATATATATA
>PVJC01031472.1:0-20556 GCA_004026665.1 Murina feae | reverse complement strand
TTATACTCATTTCCATTTCTCTCCTTTTACCCCTTCCCTCTCCATGGCTTCATCTTTCTAGTCTAGCCTCAAAGCAGCAACCAGTCAGTTTTCCCAAAGTCAACTAGAATCAATTCTATTCAGCGTTTCCCTTCTCTTTCCTTCCCTCCTAACCCATCCCCACCCCCAACAGGGACAGGGTGCCACATCAGAATCCAGAGGTATAGGATGTGTCTTCTTTTAGTCATCTGCAAATTCACACCATCTACTTCAAGACATAGATTTTAAAAGTATTCAAGCAGTAGCATCCATTTAACCTCTGGGGCTGTTTTGTTTGTTTTCTGCACTGCAAATTGGGTAGGATCTAAATATGCATCTGTGCCTCCTGAAGGGCCCCAAGCCCTACCATTTACAGAGCCCTTTCACAGACAACATCTCCGTTTGAATTTTATGACAATTCAGAGTGGACCACAGAATTTAAGAGCCTTCTCCAAAGTCCAGGATAGAATGAGTGCAGAGCTGGGAACCCAGGACTCCCGGCACCAAGTCCCCAGCTGCCTTCCTCTGGAGCAAAGATTCCTCTGGTTCAATTCCCTGGCTTTTTCCTTGGATGTGGATGCCATCCCACCCTGTTTTCAGTCGATCTGGATTATCCTGCAAACTTGTAGAAGACAATTCCAGACAAAATTCAGAGACAGGTCAAGACACTAAGACTGAAGGGGGTGGGGGGTGGAGGGTAGGGGGCAAAAAAAGGAAAATGTATTATGATAGAAATTTCTAGAAATCAATTTCTGAGGTTTGAAGGTTTCTAGGGGAGTGTTTGCTTCCTCTTTAGACTATTAGACATCCTTTTTGTCTCCCTCTTTTCAAAGGAGCATCAGAATACATTGAACTCATAATTAAACTGAAAGTAAATGCACATGCCTACTCACAAGGGGAATAACAAGGATATTGGCAGACCAGGGTTTTCAACTTCGTACCCCAACACATGTGACAGATGGCATTTTGTTGGGGGGTTTTAATATATATTTTTATTGATTTCAGAAAGGAAGGGAGAGGGAGACAGAGATAGAAACATCACGATGTCTTTGATCGGCTGCCTCTTGCACACCCCACACTAGGGATCAAGCCCACAATCCAGGCATGTGCCCTGACTGGTAATCAAACTGTGACCTCCTGGTTCATGGGTCAGTGCTTAACCACTAAGCCACGCTGGCCCATCCAGATGGCATTCTGAAGTTTAGCACATTCTCTTGGTTGTGCTGGAATTTTATAATCCCCAAAATATTTAGGGAAGTCTTAAAATAATTACTCCCTATGCTGAATGTTGGATAAGCAAAGGAAGGGCCCGGGCCACAACCAACATGAGAAAGGCTGCACTGACATATAATTCCTGCATTCCACCCCTTTCTTCCACCTAAGAGATCATGCTGGAATTCTTAAAAAGCATTATGGAAATTATAATAGATTTATCCTAAATTAGCTTAAAAATTGAAATTTTTCACAAAGAGCAACATCTTAAGTATTAATAACACTGCAAATTACTTGTAATAAGCCTTATGAATAAGTTGCAGTGGTCTCACCAAAAACAACTTAGGGATAAAAATTTTCATGTTATTGTAGAAAAAAATTCATATCTTCCTTGAGAGTCAGAATGAAGCTTTTTCAGAAAGGGATCATGTCTCATTCATTAGATCATTTTCCACAAATATCTGACACAAGTGTGCAGCGCAATACAATTTTGATTGAATCATTTTAAATGGTCTATTCAGTATTCCATAAGGTAAATCTCTATACTGCCCTCCCCAGTTCAAAGAATCCTTGAATTTTAGAGTTGGGCAGAAATTGAAGGTATTCTGTTCAATTAACCACATCAACAAACATCAAGTGCTCTGTGCTCATGGTATGCTAAGTGCTTGACCTCATTTAACCCTCACAACCCCATCAGGTAATGATATCATCATTTTGTAGAAGAGGAAAAGAAGGCTCAGAGAGGTTAAGCTATTTGCCGGAAGTCACCCATCCCAGTTAGGCAGAACTGCACTGTGACCAGGTTTGTCCTCAAAGCCCAAGTTTGATACCATCCATCACTCCCAAAGTTCTCAAGAGATCTGATGCCTGACTGTGCCAGTGTCCTAACTGCCACTTCCAAGTACTTTCCACCACTCGACCCTTCACTAAGGAGAAAGCTCCAGGATAGAAGCCACCATTTCCTGCAGCCAGGAGCTCTCTATAAACTGGAAGGATTCTGTTCTCATCTGCGAAGACCCTATTTCTCGGTAAAGCCCACTACATGTATCTGCCGCTTGGACACCCCAGGCTTGGGAAAGGCAGACTCTGAGACAGTTTTCCCATGATGGCTCAAGAACAACCAACAGCTCATTATCAATTTGGGTTAATTCTGAGACAGGCATTTGTCACTCTGCCCCATTTCCTGTTCCTTCCTGTCTGCATCAACTGGACAGCCCACCCTTTAGTAATGAAGTTTTTAAGACTTGCTGCCTAAATGCATTGATGTGCCACCTGCTCTTCAAGTGGCAATCTTGGCAGACTTATTCCCCAAACTCTGTGTAACTCCCTGCATTGTTCTTCCTCCCAGGCCAACTCTCAATCCCCTCCATTCTTAGTTGTCCACTTCTGCTGTTCTTTGCAGTTCTCCTTTGCTTTTCTCCAGAAACCATTCGAAGAAAGTATAAACATAAAGTTCTACCTTATCCTGCAGATTGTCAAAATTGTATTAGATGCACTTGGTTGTTGAATCAGCATTCCGGATTATGTGCAACTGATGACCATGTCCCCAACCTCAGCGTGTTACCTGTGGAAGACCCCAGGGTCCGGCTTCTCTGTATCTGCCAGATGCTGGGGGAGACTGATGCTAAAGGGGTGTTCAGCATAGAGAGCTCAGGGAAGCATCACCACCCTCAGCAGTAGCCTCTTGACATTGGCCCCACGAGAGCTGTCATTGTCGGGCTGACTCCTACACAAGCGTCATGAACACAGCTGGACCCCAGAAACGCCCTCGCCTTTGCAGAGAGCTGAATTTAGTCCTTTATGCCTGTGACTGTTGCTCTATATCAATGCTGCATAATCTAGAGAAAGAATGTCTTCATGTCAGTGTCTGTGTGGTTTCCTTGGCTGTCCCCCAGATAAGGAATTCTCCGACTCTCCCCAGTGCTGGATCCCTCAACTGCCACACAGAAATGAGCCTGGAGCTGCATTTGCCAAGCCTCCCTGTTGTTTTGTATGGTTAGAGGCCTGCAAAAGTTACCCTCCTTGTTCTCCTGCAACGTATAGCCCGGAAACAAAGCCAGAGTCAGGGAAAGCCCAGGGTGCACAATGCATCCATGAAGAATTTCCTAAAAGGTTTGCTACGAAAATATTTAAAATATCACTCCTATAAATTTAGTTTCCTTTAAAGGGGAAACTAAAAGTTTGAAACAGAAAGGAATCATAAGACAACACAAAACCCTAAGAAAAAAGTAAAATAAAAATGCTTGCAGAGTTCTTACCTTAGCTCACAGGAGAAGGGCCCGCTACATGCACTGGAAGTATTATTAACACATATGTTCTGCAGTCCATATAGTTAATCACAAACATGTGTGCTATTTAGTTCAGCTCTGTGACAGGAAATACCATTTGTAAAATATTAAACCACACCAAAACCTGTCCATGCCTTCAAATATCATCTGTGCTGTTTCTAGTTGAGCTCCCCAGCCCCACTCCTCCCCCGGGGCACTTAACCTCCACTTTTCCAGGATGAATTTGGTTCCCAGCTATTATTTTAACCTTGTTCTAATAACCTGCTCATTTTCTAAATTTAGAGAGTAGTAGAGACAGATACCAACTCAAACTGGCTAGTCCTAGCAGACAGTTTTTATACGAACAAAGGAGAGATTTAAGGCCAGGCAGGTATTCTGACTTCAGAATCTTGTTCTTCTTACCGTGACAGCTTTTTATATGGTTTTTGTTGTTGTTGTTGTTGTTGTTGTTGTTGTTGTTGTTGTTGTTGTTGTTTCAGCAAAGCAAGTAAGAACGTATTGGCCACAGCAAAAGCACACTTAGGTGGGATGTTTCTTAAAGCTGGGGACAGTGGAACAAGGTAGGGCTTAGCATAGGAGAAGCAACAAGAGAACCTAGGCTGGGCTGCTTTAGCTCACTGGGGAGTCAGAGAAAACGGGGGCGTTGGAGACAGGGTCTGGGAATTAGTCCAGGAGGAGGTGCTGCTGCCCATTGTTCCCCTGGTTGCAAATCTCCTGGGACCCTTGGAGTTTAGAGCTTGCATGCATGAAGGGGGAGGGAATGGCATGGGCGTGCTCTCTGAGGGAGCTGTTGTTTTTTAAATATATTTTTATTGATTTCAGAGAGGAAGGGAGTGGGAGAAACATCAATGATGAGAGAGATTCATTGATTGGCTGCCTCCTTCACATCCCTCAATGGGGACAGAGCCTGCAACCCGTGCATGTGCCCTGACTGGGAATTGAACTGCAACCTCTTGGTTCATAAATTGACGTTCAACCACTGAGCCAGGCTGGCTGAGCACCACCATGACAGTTTTATGAAGTATCCACACCAGATTCATGTCACTGTCATAGATGCTATGGATATTTGTTAAACACAGGTCTCTGGGTCTCAGTTTCTTCATCTGTAAAACAGTGGCAATATGTAAATTATCTCATAATAGGTACTCAATAGTTTTCCTTCCTCTTTCTCTCCCTCCTGTTTTCCCCCTATCCCATTCCAGCCTTCTTTTCTCTAGCCAGCAAGAGAGTAAAGAGCCCAGATCCTGGAGTTGGCATTGGCATCAGGTCAACTTGTTACAAATCCTTTTCTAGAACTGTCTCCATTCTGCCTGGCACAAGACCATGCCTCTACCCTGCCCTCCAGATGTGACCTGTGCCAGGACCCACGCTCAGGGCTTCTCCTTTGGGAGACAGCATCTCCCAAAGTGGAGAGAAGTTAATAGTGTGGAGACAAGACCCAGGGCCAAGGGCATTTATGGGTCTCTTCATGGCAATGCTTCCCAAAGCCTATGGCTGACATGAAAACCTGGGACCATGCTTGTCACCCACAACCCTGACTCAGCATCAGTCTATACCACTGGTTCTCAACTGGAGTGACTTCAACTCCAGGACACATTTGGCAGTACATGGAGACATGATCACAACTAGGGGTAGGGCATGCTACTTGGTCTCTAGTGAGTAGAGGCCAGGGATGTGGCTAACCAGCCTACAATGCACAAGATGGTCCCCACAACAAAAGATTACTCAGCCCACAATATCTCTAGCACTGAAGATGAGAAATCCTGCTCTCTGGTGAGGAGGTCAGTGAGCTGAGTGTGCCAAGCAGGGTGTCCGTCCACGTGCATGTGTCTACTTTGTAGATAACGAATTGGAGGCACAAGTTTGGGGGTTTGCCTGAGGTGGCACGCAAAAAAAAGTGCTGTCGGAATCGAACCGGCTCGGGCCCAAATCTCATACTCTTCCTACTAAATCATAATGACTTCCAGGGTGGGAATCAGAACAGGAGACATCCCCGATAAAGGAATACTGTAAAAGATTTGACAGGACTTGGACACCAAAAGTGATCTAGAAAACATGGGGGAAGAGGGAGTCTGGCACTTAGAAAAGCAGCTACAGAGTGATACCATTGCAATGACCTGGTTATTATTTAACAGGAAAGGAGTAAAGGGAAGACTAGACACTATAGACATGCCATTTATAGTTTTGCTAGAAAGCTGCAATTTAACACTCTCCAAGCCTGTTCCCTGCTCATCAATGGAGGAAGGAACCAGACAAAGGCAGTTGGACCCATGCCCAGTAAGGTCTGAGTAACGTGGGAAGGTGCTTAGCTGTCAGCCACACCTGGGAACAAGTCAATGGACAGACTAGGCGTGGCCATCGCAAGTGCACAAAGTCTAAACATTTGAACTCCTAGACCACGGGAGTTCACTCTCGGTTCCTGGCCCTCCAGCTCTCTTGGGACTCTTGCTGCAGGGGGGCACGTTACCCTGCATTTGCCCACGTGGCCAACAGCCACGTGGGATCCACACAATGGACTGATGGACTTTACCAAGCCTGATGCTGCACTGAACCCAGCTGCAACATGGAACGGAGACTCTGGCCCTGCTTCTACCTTTGCTGAATCCACAGCTGCTCCTTTCCTAAGACTGGATTAAGGGACATGGGACTTTTAAACCCAAGGAATAAAACTCCAAATAGACTTTTACCTCATCTCATTCTCCCATGGCGGGGGGTGGAGGAAGGGCTTCTAAAAATGCTTATTTCAGCAGCATCCCAACAATCCCTCTCCCACAAGTGACAGGGAAATTTGGCCCACTCATTTCTCCAGTAACAGTAGGAAAGGCAGGAAGAGGAGCAAATAAATAACAAATTAGTCAGGTCTGAGGTCCATCCCAGTGGAAATATCTAGCAAGGAGCTAAAACCGGAGACCGTACCTGGAGAGAAAACCAGAGGCTACACATGTAGAGCTGGGGGGCTTTCTCCACTAGGGGAAAGCTGAATACAGGAGAGAATGAGAAGTGGCCACAGGGCACCAAAGCTAAGGACCCTATCATTTTACAGAAAGAGGAAAAGAAAAGGAGAAAGTAAGTCACACAGAAAAGGCCAAGGAAAAACCAGGAGGTGCAGGGACACTTCCCTGCCCCCCTCTCAGGCAAGAAGGAATGTTTCCATGAGCCCTTGAAACGCTGGGGAGATAGATGACCTCTGGGTTGAGTGATTAGGTCAACAGTGACAGGGTTGGGGGCAACTTCAGCAGATGGGCATGAAGCATGGCTGCCCGTCTGGAAGCCAAGGGAGCAGGGATTCTGGGGCTCATGGATGGACAGAGGCCAGGCTCAGCTGACCATGTCTCAGCAGCTCCATCCCTATACCCTCCCTGCCCCTCCTCCCCCTCTTTCCCTTACCACCCTACCCCCTACCCGCCCCCCCCAGTTTTGGGGTTTCTGTTGCTCTGGGGCTGAGTTCTTTCCTGGTGGACTGGTCTCTGGCAGCCCTAAGAACAGCCTACCACTTTGTACCCTACCTGCCTTTTGGTCTCAGGAACACAAAAGGGCCCCAGGGCTTCCCACTCTCCAAAAAATCCAGCCCACCCCCACCGGGACAGGGGGCAGACAAGTGAGCCTTCGTGCAGGCAGAGGGCCTGAAACAAGGCCTGCTTTCAGGGCTGCCCCTGGTATTTATATTGCCGTGGGTTCTCCAGTGGGCAGAGCAAGGCACTCAGAGACAGACATGAGAAACGGCATTACCTCCTTAGGGGCCCCCAGGGCTGCACTGGGGTGTGGCCCCATGGTTATTAGATGGCAGCTACTGGATTTTGGTTCTGAATTCTTAGAGGAAACCATGAAAAAGAGGTGGGATAGTTAGCTGAAAGGGCTTGGTGCAGATCACACATCTTAAATATGCAAACCTCCTCCTTACCCTCTACCTCCACCTGCTGGCCCAGGGCCCTCCTGAAGATAAGCAGAAAGTCCTGGAAGGTTAAAGAACTAGAAAGAAGATTTCTCTCTGGATTTAAATATTTAGTGAGGGGAAAACCAAAATTGGCCACTTTGCTGTGAAAATTGTTCAAGTAATTTATCTTAATTACCGTGTAATTGCTTTTAGTGTTTTGAGAGGAGGCAGTAGCTAAATGGCCCAGAAAGAATATTTAACACTTTAAAATGTGATTCCTACCCACATACTTATGGTGCTGTGTTTGGATTGGAACGGTCTTCCTGAGAAGTTAAGGACCAACAACTTCCAGGAAAGTCCTCCAGGATCTTCCCCTTTGGATGCTGGGCTTTGGGGGATGCCTTCCAAATATTCTGGTGTGAATTCTTCAATCACATGCCCACTGCTCATTCATTCAGCGAATAGTTACTTTGTCTTCTATGTGCTGGGTCTTGAGTGGAGCGCCACGCAGACCACAGAACCAAGACCTGAATCACTGCCCAGGTGGCCGAGAAAGGAAGGTTGAAAAGTTAGACTGTGTGTAAGCCCTGCCCCCAACTAACTGAGCAACATGGGGCAAGTCACTTTACCTCCGCGAGCCTCAGTTTCCTCATGTGTGAAACAAGGACAATAGCTAACTTTTAGGATTTGTTATGGGCTGAGTTGCGTACCCCCAAATTCAGCCCTAACGCCCAAGGCCTCAGAATATGACTGTACTTAGAGGTAGGGTCTCTAAAGAGCTGTTTAAGTTAAAGTGACACCATTAGCCCTGGTCGGTGTGACTCAGTTGGTTGGAGCATCGTCCTATGTGCCAAAAGGTCACGGGTTCAATTCCCCGTCAGGGCACATGTCCAAGTTACAGCTCAATCCCCGGTTGGGCTGCCTGCGGGAGGGAGCCAATTGATGTTTCTCTCTCATGTCATTGTTTCTCTCTCTCTCCCTCTGCCTTCCTCTCACTTTAAAAAGAATAAAAACATCTATACTAATAAAAAGGTAATATGCTAATTAGACTGAACATCTTCCAGACGACCTTTCAGACGTCCCTCCGGACAAAGCCACGGTGGCAGGAATGAGGCAGAGGCAGTTACAGGTTATCAGGCAGGCAGAGAGCAGTTAGGGGAATCAGGCCAGCAGGCAGATGAGCGGTTAGGAGCCAGCAGCCCCAAGGGTTCCCCGATTGGAGAGGGTGCAGACCACGCTGAGGGACGCCCCCCCACCCCCGAGTGCACAAATTTTTGTGCCCTGGGCCCCTAGTATTTAAAATAAAATGAGACTGTTAGTCTGAGCCCTGAGCCAGTCTGACTGGTGTCATTTCTAAGAGGTTAAGACACACAGAGAGATGCCACGGAGGCAAACACAGAGAACAGGCCATGTAAGGACATAATGAGAAGGTGGCCATCTGCAAGGCTAGGAAAGAGACCTCAGAAGAAACCAGACCTGCCAACACTTTTCTAGCCTCCAGAGCTGTGAGAAACACATTTCTGTTGTGTGAGTCACCCAGTCTGGCATGCCGGTACTGCAGCCTGAGCAACATGAGGCAGGGTTCTTACACATACTAAGGCAACATCTGTAAAATGGAAGATGCAGGGGGAGATCATAAATACAGACTGTTGTTACTATAGAGTCCTGCTCCTCAGGTGTTTAAAACCTGGTAGAAAAGACCAGAGAAAACAACAAATGACAGACAGATGTGCCATCCCCTGTGCTGAAGTGCACTGGGCTGTTCAGAGAGGACAGCCCCTGCTCAGGGGCAGAGAGGCTACCTGGGGAGGGGTAACTGCTTGGGCAGAGACAGGAGGGCAGCAGATGAGGCATCAGTCACCACACCCTCTGCTCATGTTCTGTGCATCTGGGTCACGTATTAGCCAGTTAACACCAGCCTAAGGGAACTTCTCCCACCTGGCTTCATTCCTGCCATGAACAGAACATAAAATCCAGTTACGCACGTATTAATCATCGCTAAACAGGTCTCCCTCTCTGGCTGCCCAAACTGGGCCACATGCCACAGAGGCAACCTCAGATCAGGGCTGTGTGCAGACCCCAAATCAAATGTATTCTGGTTTATCCATGGCCAGTCCTAGGCTGTTGCTGATCCCCAAGCTCACCTGGAAATGTCTACATCACTGTGAATACAGAGGCAGGAAGCACTAACTTACAGAGAACAAAAACATAGTTGGCTTTGATCCTAGCCATTTCTGGAAATTCCACGAATGTACATACGTATAAATATGTAACAACTTGAACAATTCCAAAATTAGGGAAATTTTAAAAAAATCAACATATCCATCTTTCCACGAGACCTTTGTAGTACTGCTCAGAGCACACTGAGGTCCCTCTGGGGGAGCCAGGAGGCCAGTGTTTGGGGGGTTTGTTCCAGCTCTCTCTGGCTCTGTGTGTGAAAAACAAGGGCCTTCAAACTCTAACAATACAGATGAATTCCCCTAAAGGGGTCTATAGAGAAGTAAGTGCCTGCCTAAGACTTCCCTATTTAAACTCTTTAAGACAACTGCAACCACACTTCAGGCAGGGGGTTTTCTGAAATGTCACCTTCTCCCTCCTCCCCTGAGAGAGAGGCTCTATTTGCCGCTTGAATCTGGGTGCGCCTGCCACTGCTCTGATGGACATGATGTGGCAGAAGTGACACTGTGACAATTCTGGGCATAGGCCTGAAGTCACCTAGAAGCTGTCAAGTGACCCTAGAAGCTGCCATTTTCTGCTTGTCAGAGTCCTGAGCCACTGCCACCATAGTAGAAACCCAGGCTGGACAAAGAAGCCACGTGGGGTGCCACAGCGGGGCACCTTGTAGACACCAGCCCATTGAGCTTTCAGTGATCCCGACCCCAGTCGCCATCTGATGACAACTACATGAGACAACCTACGCAAGAACCACCCCGCTGAGGCCAGTCAACCCACAGAACCAGCAAAGATAACATCAAATTGGGGTTTTAAGCCTCTACATTTTTGTATATGTGGTAAAATACATTTAAAGATAAAATGTACCCTTTTAACCATTTTTAAGTGCACAGATCTGTGTTATTAAGCCCATTCCCACTGTTGTGCAACCATCACCACACCCCCAGCTCTAGAATTGTCATGTTCTCAAACTGAAACTCTGGACCCATTAAACACTAACTCTCCATTCCCCCTCCCCTCAGCCCCTGGCAACCATCATTCTACTCTGTTTCTATGAATCTGACTACTCTACCTCCTAAAAGTGAAACCAGTCAATGTTTGAACTTTTGTGACTGGCTTATTTCACTTAGCATGTCATAAAGTTCATCCATGTTATAGCATTTCCTTCCTTTCAAGGCTGAAAATATTCCATGTACTTATATACCACATTTTGTTTATTCATTTGCCCATCAATGAAAACCTCTATGTTTAGAGAGGTTGCTCTAGAGCAAGCATGTCAAACTCAAAGGCTAACATGGGCCAAATAAGGTTTAAGTTTATGTGGCCGCAAAAAAACAAAGGCTTCAATTTTCATAGAAACGTAGGTTTATTTCAATAAAGACATGCTGAATACAAAGGGCTGAAATAAATGAGCAATCATTAACATAAAATAATAGAACATTTTAATAAAAATTAATATTTTTTCTTGAACACTAACTTACTAGTCACTGAATAATTGCACAAATTAATAAGTGTAAAGCAAATAAACCTATTTTTCTTGTTCTCCAAAAGCAAAATATTTCCTGTTGCATATATCAAACAAGTCAGTCCAAGACTAATGACATGGTAATTGGCTGCTAAAATATTTGCTGCTAGTATTAGTGAGAGAAATGGTACGCCTGTGCGTAAGGCATGTAGGGAAATGAATGCAACACGATTATAGTAATCAGTCATTAGGGAACGTTTTTGTAGCTCGTTATTAATAATTATGTATAACAGGATATTGTAAAAATTAAGTTACGAAATTTTTATTAAAACGTTTCTTACATACCATTTTATTGGCTGGGCCACAAAAATATTCATTGTGGGCCACATGCAGGCCATGGGCCACCAATTGGACTTGATTGTTCTAGAGCAACAGGTAACTGGATCAGTGGGCAGTATGGCCCTGGGACAGCAGAGCAAGTCTTCCTAAGCAGAAGGACCTCAGGAGTCTGGCAGAAACACAGAGCACCAGGCACTAACCCAAGCCCCAGAGTAGGTGATGGGCCAGTGATCCAGGTTGGAGTTCCCAGTAGCACTTGTCACAGCAGGCTGAGTGTCCCCTGGGGTCTCCATTCTAGGCTGGGACCAACCCCAGGACAGGGACTGGCAGGATCTTATTCATGCTTGGATGCCCTGCCCTGGCACAAGCTCATAGGCACAACAACTGTTCAGTGAATGAGTACAAGATGCACCTGAGACTGAAGCCAAGTTCTGACTCATCCCAGGGTTTCTGACAGGCTCGTGGAGGGCAAAAACTGGACCAAGGGAAGCACAGAAGAGCAGCTGCTTATGGCTGGAAGGGAAAGGGGGAGGCAGCAGCCACAGCAGGACATTCCGATAGGAAAAAAACTCATGGTCAGAACCAGGCTTCCCAGGAGCTCCCACCCCGACAAGGCAGCTCCACAAGGAACTCATATAACGGTGAGGAAGTCCAACAGGAAGGGTGTGCTAGGACTAGGCTGAGCCAACAGGATGAGGCCTCTCGGGGATCAGCCTTTCTCAGCTTGGCTCAGGGTCACAGAGCCTCAGGTGCCTATTCCCAGGACTCAGGGTCATAGAGCCTCATGTGCCTATTCCAAGGGCTCAGGGTCATAGAGCCTCATGTGCCTATTGGAGAGGCACGGGCGGGGCTTAGAGGTCCTAGTACAGGCTGTGAGCTGAGTCACATATTTGAGCCCTGGAGCTTTGGGACTGCAACCTTCCTTCACTGCAGGAGGACCCAGGTTGGTTGCCCTATGACCCCAGCCCTCTTACCCATAACCACTTTACCAAGGACACCCAACCCATTCTTCCCACTGCTCCACTCCACTTGGCCACAAAATGAAAGTGCCCAGCATAGCTGAGGATGCATTAGAGCATGGACACTAGTTCCAAATCTAAGAAGAGGACTTGTTCCAGGTTGACTTAAAGAGTGACTGCCAGCGACATGAATGCCGCTTGGGGGTTTAACAAAAAGGGCTCGGGTTGTGTTTCAACGCTGCATTTAGGTTTTCCAGCCTCTAGAGATAAAGTGAAACCTTCAGTAATAACTCCAAAGGAGTGTTTCCCTGTTTCTCTTCAAAGCAGACATCTTGACATTAGGAACTCTTGCCAAATGGGAAGCAGTTAGAAGCACCAGCAAAAGAACTCAGAAAACATGGGTTTGGGACTTGGCTCGGTTTCTAAGTAACTGTGGGACTTTGAGCAAACTAATTACCCTCTTTGGGACTCCGTTTCCTAATCCATAAATAGAGGAAAATGCTTTGTATTCTCACTGCTTATATACATTAATAAGAATACATACATGTGAGGTGATATAGAGATAATATATATATATATATATTACATATATATACACTTATGCACATATAGTATGTCTCCCCAAAATAAATGTATATACACTTTAATAGCTGACAATTGTTAAATGAAAATGAAACTTATTTTAATAAACACTGCCTTTATAATTACCCGAAGTATGTGTATACACTTTTGTGGGAAGACCCTATACATGATAAAATAAAGTGTATGTTAGAGATTTACTTATGTTCAATAGGTGCTTGCTGATATTTGTGGAATAAATGGACGAATAACCCAAGATTATAACAAGACTCACATTATAACAAGTGTTCCACACTTCAGAATCCCCAGCCGGTGTATCTCAGATCTTAGAAGGTCACCTCTCCCCACCCCCCCCAGGGGGCTAAAACCAGTTTACCCTTGTCCTACCAACCAACTCACCAAGCCAGCACACTTCCTTCCCAGCTAGCCTTACAGTCTCCCAACCTGCTGGAGCTAGCCAGACATTCAGGGTCAGAACCTATCCCAGTATCCCTGCCCCAGCCCCTGGCCCAGCTCCCATCTTCAACATGGCATGAGATTTCATCTTGGACCAACTGCCAAGCCCAGAACCTTAGGTCTCCATTTCTTTTGACACCAGATGGAGACAACACATTCCCCATTCCTGATTTTCCTAAAGTACGGGTCAAATGGAAGATTTATAGACCACAAGCTAGCATGTCTCAGGGCCCCCTCTACCCATGACCTTCACCTGCAAAATGAGGCTCACATGAGCTCTTCCACCTCAAAGGGCTCTGGGGAACTTCATAGAAAGTGGTGGCCTTAAAAGTTTATTTGAAAAACAAGAAGCACTCCATAAATTCCTTTGCTCTCATCACTTCAGTGTGATCTCAGAGATGATCTCTAGAGGCCTGAGACTGGGCCCTGGGTAAATTCTTTCAGCACAATGACCACACACACAGAGAAAAGCTTGATGATCTTTGTGGCTCCTGTGTTATAAGCAAATGCATGTGATCTCCAGGACAGGGGCTGGAAAGTCAGGAAGCCTTGCCAGTAAATTAAATGCATCACTTAACCTCTGGGCATTTTTCTTCATAGGCACAATGGAGCTGACAAGCCACCCACATTCCTATTCACCAGGATACCAGGAAGGCAAAGAATTTGAAAAGAAAAAACAAGTAGAAATGTGGTATTCAGTGAGCATGGAGAATTGAGAAAGAATAAAGGGAAGGAAAAATAAAAGGGAAAAGAAAGAAATAAAAGAGGAGAGCACTTGGGGTGAAATGGGAGACTCTTGAGAAGGCACAGATGAACTGCCATGGAATTCTCAGTACAGAAATGCACCCCAAGTTGAAAGTCACCATCTAGATTAGAAGATTTATCGCAAAGGCATCAGAAGTTCAACTCTAGCCCGGCCAGCATGGCTCAGTGGTTGAACATTGTCCTATGAACCTGGAAGTCATGGTTGATTCCTGGTCGGGGCACATGCCCAGATTGCAGTCTCAATTCCTAGTGTGAGGCATGCAGGAGGAAGCTAATCAATGATTCTCTCAAATCATTGATGTTTCTATAGCTCTCTTTCTCCCTTCCTCTCTAAAATCAATAAAAATGTATATTTAAAAAAAAAGCTCAACTCCAGTGGACAAAAAGAAATAAAGTCTGTCCATCGTCTGAGGTGGCATGAGCACATACCAGAAGAACCAAGACACACTGCTGTTTGCTTTTACAGCTCAGAGCAAGAGAAATGAGGAATTAATAGGTCCTCTATCTGTAAAAATTGTGTAATGTCCCTAGAGAGGCCCTGGTCAAGCCACATCCTGGCCCATGAGGTCCAATTCAGGATGTTCCTCTTTAAGGGAAACATTCAAAGACTAAAGAGTTCCCAAAGTATAACCACATAGAAACTCCATTTCTTTAACGTGACCCTTACGTACTCCTTTTTGTCCGTCCACTCCCTTCCTTAATCATTAAGCCCTTAGGATATCAGTTTCTGATCAGTATCAAACTGTCTTAACACTTTGTAAGCAGGCATTTTCCCGCCACTGTGTGGTAGCATTGGAAACACTTTCCTTTGTGCAGGGGTACATTACAAAACTTGCACATGTACCGAGTTTCACTGCGTAGTTTATGAGCGGCACACACATGACAACGACGTAAAACATTTTTATTTTTGCCGGTTCCAAGGTATGTTTCCTCATGTCCATTGACAGTCTCCCTGGTGGATCCGATTTTACTCGTTTCCCACAAAAAATTAAGAACAATCTGTTGGTCAAGCTAAAGACAACATCTGGATTTTAGTTGTTTCAGCCCTCGGCCCATGAAAGGGAAAGAACCCTACAGACTACTCCCTCATGAAACAGAACAATACAATGGCTGATACCAGCACAAGATACAATGACCAACTACTCCCTACACTGGCCCCAAACAATCAGTAGAGCCCAGGACCCCAACTCCTTTAACCACCATGATTAATCATTTCCCCCTGTATAGCCCATCCCCTGGAAGCCATCAGGGAGCAGGTCTTTTAGCACTAGTTTACCTGAAACTCCAGGTTTGGTAGCATTTCCTTAGTTAATAAACCTCTACTTTCTTTGCTGCAAACTCCTGTTTGTGTTTGATTGGACTTTGATGCACGTAGATGAACGGACCCTTTAGTCCAGTTACAAAAGGCAGGGTGTGCTGAGCAAGGGTTCTGAAGTCTGAAAGCATTCCCCTAAATAAGATTTGGGGAGAACCTGAGAAGCAGAGGCTCTCCTAGCAACAGAAGAAAACTTTAAACATCATCTAGTCCAACCTTCCCAATTGAGAAACCCTTATTCATCTCTGCTGAGGAATTGTCCAGCTGCTGCAGAAACAGTTCCATCGTGGAGACCTCATTATTTTATAAGCAAGTTCATCGCATTATCATTTAGACAGGATTATACTCTTCTCCCTCCATTAACTCCAAATTAACTTCCTCCTGGCTTCCATCTACGCTGGGGAAAGGGGGGCCCCGACTAAGTCTAAACACCTTTCCACCTACTCATTCTTTAGATAACTGAAGCTGCCTTGATGGCTTGCAGTGGGTCCTCTCTCAGATTCTCCCGGGAGGGGGACTATTTCCAGCTTACCCCTGAAAGCTCACTGTCCAGCTCCCTCCCATGCTCCTTTCCCAAGTATCTGGCGAGCTTCGAGCTCAGACTGACAAGGTCATTGACTGCTGCTCCCGCCTGGCTCAGGGCATCTCATCCTGTCTTTTCTTTCCAACTAGGTCTTGGCCTCCTGCCACCATTTGGGAAAACTCTGGTCCATCTGTTGCTCTCGGCTTTGCTGCTCTGCCCAGGGCTAGAGGGCTTGTCATGAACGTGCTCGTGATGAGGTTGAAAAATGAGTCCCACATTCATGCCACTTAATGGAAAACAGCTGGCGGTTTGACTTTAGGCCTTCTAATAAAAATGGAATCTAGACTATTCAATAGGCATTAAATACCATTTCTAACACCTCATATGACAGATGAAATAGAGGTCCAAAGAGGTAAGATGATCTCCTCAGGGAAACAGAGCTGAGAAGATGAACATGTACTCTAACCTTTGATTTTCCAGTCCACATTCTTTCTACAGTAATTACATGGAAGCGAGGCTACCTGGTGGCTCTCTTCTTAAGATATTTTGGAATGAATTTTCCATAGTTTGTATGTATGTACACTTATTCTTTCTTCAACTCAACAGACATTTACTAAGCACCAACTATGTGCTTTGTTAATACTCTCAGTAAGATTTAAAGTAAGCTTCCCATAGGAATCTACATCCTGGGGGGGGGTGTGTGTGTGTGTGTGTGTGTGTGTGTGTGTGTGTGTGTGTGTGTGTGTGTGTCAATTTCATGCAGGTGAACATTCACCAGACAATGATAACAGAACACCCTTAACACTAAACTACACACTGGTGTAAGTGAAAAGGAGGCACAGCCCATTACCCTGGCATTCTCTGCCTACCAGGGACAATTCTCAAATGTTATGTTAATGTGATAAAGCCAAATGCAGGATATTGTGGCACTTCATCGAGCCAGATACTCAATCAAAATGGGTAACAGCAATGGCGGCAGTGTCCACAATTGGAGGGGAAATAAAGCTGCTGCTCCTAGTTTGAAAAGACCTCAGGAAAGCAGGCTTCTGTGCTGAATCTTGAAAACTGATGTGACTTGATCAGCAGAACAGAGTGGAGAAAGCTGTATGTACAAAGACAGGAAGGTGGAGAGAGCCTGATCCTGCAGGTGGAGGGGCCTGGCTGGAGCCGGAGTTAACGTGAGTGACACAGTGAAGGAGGCACATAGGTGAGTGAGGTACAGGAGCCTTCCTGTATCATGCTAAGGAGTTAGATTTTATCGTAAAGGATTCAGTGAAAGAATGTAGAGAGAGTAAACAGGATCAGATAAGAATTTTAGAAGGAAAGCTCTGATGGGAGGATGAACTGGAGGGTGGTGAGGCCAGAGGCAGGGAAGAAACCAGGGCTGAACCTGATGCTTCCTGCTCTGACACTCTTAGTTTTAAAGTCTCAAATATAAGGGGAGAAGAGATTGTTTTTCAAGCACATCTCTATGGTATGGGACAGCCACCCCAAAGCTTTGCAGAATGTCATCCTCTTCATCACTCTCCACAGTGACTTGATGGCACTGTGAAGTGTAGGAGCCTCAAACAGAGTAGCCTCTCAGTGAGTGGTGGCAGAGTGTATGAGCCACATATGTCAAAAGAAGGTGGAGGATAGACAAGCCCTAAACAAAATAAGGTCAGGGTCTCTGGAGCACGGATAAGTCTAAGCAAGGCAACAAGTCAGAAAGAAGACAAAGCAAAGTTCAGGAGGGAAGAGGTTAGACACCAGTTCTCCACGGGAATGGAGGGTTAAAGGCACAGACAGACGAGGAAACCAATAAAGGAGCTAGCACCTGTTTCAGTTAGGGTAGTCCATGCAGTGCCCTTGTGAGCATCCAGGAAAGACCCTCCCTTTGTCCAGAAAACAAGCAGGCCCCAAGCGGTGGAGTTTACAGCAGGGTTCCCACCCACAAATGGCCAAAGCCTGTGTGCGCATGTGGAAGGGCATGTGCGAGCAGTTACAGAGGAACATTGGCGGGAGAGGGGAATGTGTGGGTGAGGAGGAGGCAGATCCTGACAAGCAAGGGCTATTTAAAGCTGGGTAAATCCCATCCCATGTGGTACAGAGCCATTCCTGGGAGTGTATGATCAAAAGATGAATGATCAAGAGGATGAGGTCGGAAGTCTAAAATAACAATTCCCTTAAAGGGGAAATACTCATCTAGGCAAGTCAGACCCTTCTTAGAACTGAAAGATTCTGACATGACCACCCAGTTCCCAGGAAAGCCTGATCTTCCCCCTTGTTCAAGATAACTTTTCTGAAAATCAAGAGCACCTGACCACCAGCATACTGTTTAGGAAGACCCAAACCAGGCACCTTCCACTCAATCCATGACCAACAGAGGAACCGGCAATTTTCAAAAAATTTATGAGGTTCTGCTTCAAGCCACAAACGAACGACAGGCCTGCAGCTGCATCTCAAATGGTTCTCTTCTCAGTTGTAAAGACATGAGATTAAAGCATTTCCCTATGTTTGTGTTAACACTAAACTGAGGCCAACAAAAGCAAGGTTTGTAACATCAGTTACCATCTTCCAGGCCCTCCAAACTGGCCCGAGATATGAGTTACCATGAGTTGGGGGGGAAAACGTTCAAAGGGATGAACAGAGGCCAATGTGTCAGCCCCATCTCTGAATTTCTGGGCCACGGCTGTTTTAAATTAGATTCTCAGTGCTGATTCCATGAAACTCTTGGCTTAGCTCTCCAATGGAAAAGTTATTTTTGTGCTCCGAGCCACAGATATTTATATGGAGGCACATCCATAATTCCAATTATGTTTTGTTTTCATGATGCTGTTTTCCTCTACTTAAGAACAGTGATAGCTATCACTATAATTTCTGGTAAGACACTTGAAAAAAGCTCTGAGCCAAGTGCAGATTCCACGGGGTCTAGACAAATGACTATAAAATAGGCAGACTTTAGATCTTGGGAAATCCTCCAGGAATACCTTCAGTTCTTTTACCCACTATGCTGCCCTTCTTTGTCAATTCCCTACCCCCACCTACCTCTCATAATCGCTCCTCAGAAAACCTATTCCCAGAAGTTATTTATTCCTTATATTCACTCTCTGGGGTCTTTGAATTTAAAATGTTATCTTCAATAATAATGAGTTTTTATTTTCTTAAAAGAAGGAGCACCAACAAATAAAGCAAAGTTATAGCTCTTGTTAAGAGCAGCATGGTTCTTAAATAACAACACAGTTATTCTATAGAATGGTTTGATCAACAGTCTAGGAGAGCTATTAAGAGATGGTATAGATACAAAACCAAAATGGTGGTCCAAAGCTTTCAGGAAATACATCCAAGAGAAATCTAAATTGATTATCAAGAAAGCCAGAGACGCCCTAACCGGTTTGGCTCAATGGGTAAAGCGTTGGCCTGCAGACTGAAGGGTCCCAGGTTCAATTCCGGTCAAGGGCATGTACCTTGGTTGCAGGCACATCCCCAGTAGGGGGTGTGCAGGAGGCAGCTGATGGATGTTTCTCTCTCATTGATGTTTCTAACTATCCCTCTCCCTTCCTCTCTGTAAAAAAAATCAATAAAATATATTTTTTTTTAAAAGAAAGAAAGCCAGAGACATGGAAGTATGGAACGGAGTGTGGACTATCCAAGTGAAGGTGTGGGAAGGTGGGTGGGTAGGAGATGATCAACCAAAAAACTTACATGCATATATGCATAACCCATGGATGCAGATAATAGGGTGGTCTGTTGGGGGGTAGGGGACATATGCAATACTTTCAATAATAAAGATTTTAAATAAATAACCACCACAGGAAAGAAAACATAAGGTATCAGGAGGTACCAGAATCATGAAAAATCAATTTTTGTTGTTTATAAGCTACTCAGTCTGTGATACTTTCTTATAGCAGCCTGAACACACTACAATAGCCACATACCTAGTTAGTGGCAAAGCTTGGATTCAAACCCAGATCTGCCTGATTCCAAAATCCATTTCTTTTCCATTATCACATAGGGCTGTTGTGAGGGCTAGTGGAGGCCAAGGATGATTGCTAGTTTGGTTTCTTAAAAGAATAGAGTTTGTTGCAAGGGTCTGGGAGACATATGTTTGTGTAGATTTCTTTATATGTAGGGTGTCCCCCCCAAATGTCTACACACCCTCTGAATAATTATAAAGGCAGTGTTTATTAAAATACATTTCATTTTCAATATTGAGTTATCAGCTGTTAAAGTGTATATACATATTTTGGGGGGCACCCTATATTATAAACAGGCTTTGCTGATATCAATCAACATTCCCAGAGATACTGTTAGCCAATAATAGGAAATCAACTGTTAAATGGAAACTTCTCTGCACTATTAGAAACATGTAAACACACATGCGAGCAGAGAGAGAACATTGTCTCCATGACCAAAGGGAACTGGGACCTCTCCTCAGAGGCTTTTCTTTTCAACATGAATGTGAGTGAGGATACTGGTGGGTCATGAGAAGATATAGTCTACCACAGAGAATCTAAAGGACAGCATTTGGGGACTGAAGCAGTGTATTTGGGAAATTCAGAACTTGTCTCACTGAGAGCAGAAACCCAAATTCATCAAGAGTTATTAATGA
>PVJC01031471.1:0-20534 GCA_004026665.1 Murina feae | reverse complement strand
ATGTCGTGAGAAAAGGAATTCTCTTAGACCAGCATTGGAGAATTCAACCTGGTAGAAAGCTTTATTACCATGGAGTTACATCCTTAATATCCAAATCGAATTTCCCTTAGTTCAGTCATAGAAGTGTAGCTGGGGTTTCAATAGAGCTAAATTCAGAGCCAGTGTCCAGAGTTTCTGTTCCATGTTGGAGCAGGTGCCAGTACAGCATCAGGCTAGTTGTGGTCCATTAGTCCACTGTGTGTGGGGGTCCACATGGCATTGGCCACACAGGAGAATGCCGAGAATCCAAGTGTGAGCCATGAGCCATGCGTACCAAGAGAGTAAACGTCTTTGTTCAGGAAATTATATATCCCCAATATCTGCTCCCTTGTGATGGTCACTCCCATTTGGGCCAACCATGGCTGTCCCCAGGTGCGACTGACAAACTAGTACCTTCCCTGTGTCATCCCAACTTTACTGGACATGCATCTATCTTCCCTTTGTTGGATCCTCCCCAATGTTTTGCAGGGAACATGCCTGTCATGCCTGGCCTTCCCTTTGCTTCTTTCCTATTACTAATAACTAGCTAATTACAATGGTATCATTAAGATCAAATGTTTCTACCAAGCCCTCTGCTTTCTGTCACCCCTACCATATTTCATTTTCCCACCCGGCTGATGTAGAAGACTAAAGAAACCCAAGCAACACTTAGAGAAATGGAGTTACACAGCTCTATTGCACTAGCAGTTTCAGAGTAGTTGCCTCCAAAGTCTGAGCAAACCAATATGATGAAAACTCTTTTTTCATCCCCTTTGGTTTCTTTGTCCCCCAAATATGGGATGAGACTTCCAGCCCTCTGCAAAAAGCACCAAGTGTTGGGGCGGGGCCTGTGAGACCACTTGTAAAGGCCTGGCCTGTGTCAGCACTGATAACCCCCTCCAGGGGTTGTACTGTTCATGGTTTATGACCTCTGTAAAATGTGAGCATTTAGGTAGCAGGTCTTGCAAGACCAGATTGTGGAGAAAGGGGCAGTGACTTAATTATAGGTTATCAAGGATGTGTATTAAGTAACTGGCAGAGATTCAGATTGCTAGTCCCCCCCCCAAATACCAGGGTTACATTGGAATTAGCCTTTTAGCCTTCTCATCATAAGCAGCTTCTTTGCAGGAAGGAGTAATCCAAAACTGGCTAAGTTTACCAGTTACAGACATCTAAGACTTCCCTCCAAATCCCTAAAAAAAAAAAATAAAAAAAAAAAAATGGAGTGTTATTGCCTAGATGGGTAAATTAATTGTCATCCTTAAAAATCCATGTAAAAAAAATCCAGTATAACGAAGAATAATAACTGTAATCCTAGGTGATCACATGGCTCCGCTGATCTCAGGGTTCAAGTCGCCAGTCCTTCGAGAGGGGCAAGGACCTCCTTTTGCCTGCTTGTATTGTTTCTTAAGTTCACACACCCTATTCAACCAAACAAGGATGGGTTAGCAAACGCTGACACCAAGTTTTCTGAACTTATTACTATCTGATAATGATACTCTTCCCAAGTGAGACATTTAGAGAAAACTAACAAGAGCCAAAAGTTTAGGTGAGTACTTTTGCTTTTTATATTTTTTAATTGGGAGCAGGACAAATGGAGATCTTAGGATAAAGTTACTGTAAATAAGATCTTTGTCTCTCAATGATCTTACTTCCTCAAAACTGCTTTTTCTTTTTGACTTGAACTGTTCAGCCCCACTTTCAGTGAAATTCAATCATGTTCATTAGCATTTCTAAAGATGTAAGCTACTCAAAACAGCTGCATTGTCTTTCATTTTCAACTGAACCACAGCTTTTCCTTCTGAAGGGAGAACTCTCCCTTTAGTTTCCCAATTCTTTCTGCTTGGTACCCATAATTTTCAATGGGAGCCAACCCCCATGAAACAGGAAGTGCAATCCCATTTGACCTTGCTTGAAAGAAATTGTAAATACTTGGAAAGGTAGGAAACAGGGTCTCAAAGAAAAATACAACAAAATACCTGTGGAAGAAAAACAAAAGCAAGGAGACAAAGTAAGAATCATTTCAATGAACTAACTCTGTGTCCCTGGAACTAACACTCTCATTGTCAGGAGCATTTAACATATTCCCCATGGGAAGCTGGCTGCTGTCTGTCCGTCTTCCTTCTATTCCATTGGCTATTCCAGAAATTAGAGAGGGAAACATTGTCTCTTTTTAATCTCTTAGGTCTATATAAAGAACATTCCATATGCTTCAGATGATAAAATTTCCTGCCTTTTTTTAAGGTGAGTATTGATGGAAATATATTGCAATAAAGAGCCAAGGGTTTATAAGTTCTTTTTTTTTTCTCTTTTTTCACTTAGGAAACTATCTTTTGTGTTGCCCAGCTCAAAATTCTGCCTGTAATTTTATTGTAAACCCAATTTTGTTTGGTTAAAGCTTAGGAAATATGCTGTTATTTATGAAGGAAGATGGTGCCCCAATCTATGTTGAAGAGGGCAAGCCTTGGAGCTGTGTTTCGGAAAAGGTTTGCCATCATCTACACTGATGTCCAGCTGTCCCCTGTGAAGGTACCATCAGGCAAGGTGACAGGGGCTAATGGACCCACTGATTTCAAGTCTTAACCCAGTAAACTAAGCAGGCACAGAGATAAGGAAGGTTCTTGGGACTGCTAGAAATGGGAAAATTAGGCGTCTACATTCATATCTGAACAGAACAAAAGAATACAAAACTAAATCCATCTTCTGTTGCCAGTAGATATCACAGCGAATTGCAACACTCTAATTTATAAAAAGCTGACCGTAAGAACTTTTAAAAATGCAGCAGCTCATTAGTGGAATCTACTAATAGCAGCTGGGTCTGGTGCTGCGGAGGGTAAGGACAGAGGCAGTCAGGGCTCCTGCTACTAATGGGTGTTAAAAAACAGGGTTTCACATGTGATTTGCTCAAATTACTTCACCTGTAAAATTAGTAAATCCCTAAACAGGTGTGTCAGAGCCACTTGCTATGTTTAAACCTGGCAAACCAATTCCCTTCATGGAAGCTGCTGCTGATCTGAGCTGAATAAGTAGCTCATAAGAAAGAAAATCTGAATCTGAGGCTACAAATGGTAATCAGACCTATTCTACAATTTTGTGAAATGTAAATCTCTCCTAAAGGAACTTCCAAATTCATGCTTATGGGCACAGTACGTCAGAAACGTCAAACTGCAAGTGACAAGTACTTGCGGAAGTGCTCCTTCAGAGGCTATGTCAGTCCCTGCAGAGACAGGCTGGTTCACGCTCCAGCATTCTTGGGATGGAAATAACAAATTGTGGGCAGTTATCCACATGTTACAGAGCACTGATTGGACAATACCTTTAAAAAGAAATGCACAGGATTCGCAGCAGGAGCAATGGCCAACTCATGATGTCTAGCATTATTAGGCACTCTCCCAGCTGGGACAAACAGCAACATTTCCTTGTGCTGCCAGCCCAAAGAGAACACATCTCGGACAATGTCGCTTGGAAGGAGCCTGTGGACTCCTAGTGGAAGCTGCAACCGACCATCTTTCTGAGTTGTGGTCATGGTGGATGCAGATATTCAAGCTGAAAATACATGGTCCTATGGGATTCCATCCTTTCTGTAGTGAACTTTGCCAGGTAAATCCTACTCTTCAAGACTCTTTCATTCCAATCCTGTTCTCCTGATAAGTCTGTCTAGTGTGTCTGACCTCTGACTCACTTTCAGGATGTTAACTTAAAAAAAAAAAGGACACTAGCATGGAAGGAATGGAAGAACAGATGTGTGCATATGTCCTGAATAAATATATACTAGTAACAATAATATTGACATTAGCTGTCATTTACTGAGCTCTCCCTTTGCATCAGGGACAATGCTAAGGACTTTGTATATATCAGTCTCTTTCATCTCTACGATAACACTATGAGAAAGATGCCTTTATTAACCCCATTTTATAGGTAAGAAAGATGAGGTGCAAAGGTGCAAAATGAACGGCATTCGTACTCTTGGGCATACAGCTGTCAAATGATATGGTAGGACTAGTACTCAAGTGTGTTCATCACCAACCCCTTGCACTTAACTAAAAAATACTTCAATCTCCTACATCATAATGGCTACAATATCTCTGTCCTAGTAGAGCATTTGTTCTGTTTTATAAAACTACTAGAAGCCCATTGCAGGAAGATTCTTGCAACAACAGTGCTTCCTGAGCCGGAGTGAAGCAGAGAAGGGAGCGAAGCCCGCCAAGGCAGGCTTTGCTCCCTTCTCTGCCACCTTACTTCCTCCCATCTCTGCTGCCTCACTTCCTCCCTTCTCTGCCACTTGGCTCCCTTCTGTAGCACTTGGCTTCCTTCTAGGCTGTCTTCAGTCTTCGCTCCTTGCCTGTGTATACAAATTAACCACCATCTTGGCTGGGTTAATTTGCATATAGTCACTCTGATTGGCTTGTGGGTGTGGCTTAGGTGTCTCGGAGTGGTGGTTAATTTGCATATTACTCTTTTATTAGATTAGATAGAGAAAAATCACCCAATTATTTGCCCGTTTCTACATGACTTTATAACTTCTATGGCTCAGCTCTAGAAACTGAACTTAAATTTACTTTTAGAAAAGATAACGTGTTCTAAAGAGCTACACTGTCCAATATGGCACCCATTAGTCACATGTGGCTATTGTATATGTAAAATGTGGCTGGTGTGACTAAAGAATTGAATTTTTCATTTTATTTAATTTTAATTAATTTAAATTTAAATAACCACATATGGCTAGTGACTACCACATTGCACAGCTTGATGCTCATTGAACTGAAACTAATTTAAATCCTTCATCCAATAGTTTTTGAAAGCCTAATATATACCACACTCATTATTAGGCATTAGACCGACTGTGATGAACCAAATAGACATTGGTTTCTGACCAAAAGGAAGAATAAGAGAAAGAACCAGAGATGTTGGAGAAAACAAGGGAAATGTGACATCATGTAAACTCTGAGAGGAGAAAGTTTTCACAGTGTGGATCCCTGTTCTGCTGTAGACTGCTGCTAGGAAGACAGAAAGATATGAGCTGTGTATGTCATCACCAAGAAACTTGATCGCCTTATCAAGAGTAGTTTCAGTGAACTAAAGGAATTAAAAGCCAGATTGGAGTGGGTTAGAATAAACAGGTTATAAGAAACTGAAGACAACCTATGTAGACAATACTCTTGTGAATCATTACTAAAAAGGGGAGTAAAGAAATAGGGATGATATTAGAAGGGGCATGCATGGTCCAGGCATCTTGTATACCCCATATTTGTAGGCCAAAAGGAATAATCTAATAGAGAAGGAAAGGTTGGCAAAGCAGAAAAGGGCAGGGTGTTATTGAGAATGCAGGAAGGGAATAGTTCCAGAGACCAATGAGGGGACCGGTCTTGGCTGAGAGGGACACCCCCTCAGGTAAGAGAAGGAGAGAGAAGCCAATGCGAGTAAGTGCAGGTTTGTAGATTTGTTCACTTAACTGAGCCAAGCTTCCCTGGAGAGCACCTTAGCCAAGAGTTGCATTAAAAAAAAATCAGCCTAGTATTCAAACATAATTGAAAAGCAATTAAATATTTCTTGCAGTCTCTGAAGAAATCCCAAAGGGAATTACATTAAAAATGCACAATGAAAACATAACTTCCAAAACTTTACTTCTCTCTCTCTCTTTCTCTTTTGTTCAACCTCTATGTCTCTATCTTTTCTTGCCACTTCAAAGTTTCAAGAAAATCTCTTACTAAAAATATAAATGCAGTGTGATGAAATGATGTCCAATGCTAGCTCTAAAATTTTATAATTTTATAAGTGATAGAAGCTGATATTTAAAACCCCACCTTTTCACCTGGGAGAGGCCGGGCAAGCTTGGAGGGCAACTAAGCTTTCTGTATCAAGTTATCAACATGTCACATCATACATCAACTGTATGTAAAAAACCCCAAAATTTCAAGGGAAGTTAGTATGGGTGAAAAGGGGTTTTGGAGAAGGCAGAAAAAGAAGGAATAGGACCACAGAAAGCTGGGGAATCAGGGCCAGTATTGCCAAGCCCTGAGGAGAAATTAGAGATGTAGATAGAGGCATAACATCTGTTATATTAAAAGCAGCTTTTGTTTCCAAATTCACCTCTTCTTCTTTCCTTGCCTCTGTCAAGCCCTATCTCCCCTTTCTTTGAAATGATATAAATACAGGGAAAGCTCACCAAACAGTGGAAACTACTCTTATACCACATCCCAAATAAGATGGGTGCACTTGGGCACATAGGATGACAATACTGTGACCAGGGATTTCTACTGACTTTTTTTTTTTTTTTTTTAATCAAGGGGAAGCAAAGGGAGGAGGTAGAGTAACTTACCTCTTAAACTGTTTGTTTGAAAATAATATGCAGAAAGGGAAAAACAATCCTCGACTAACAACTGCCTTCCTTGCCATCTGCTTAATCTAAACATTAGCATATCACATATCTGGGTGAACTCAAATTGCACCGGAAATGGAGTGCTCTGTTCCCCGTTTGCAGACCCAAGTGCGAATTCTCTGTGGGATTATGTGGGCTTTCTGGGCTTCCAACATATGCATTTAGGGCCACATTTTCAGTCCAGCCTTAACTCATCACACTGTGACTGGAGGCAAAATTGTGCCCGGCTTAATTAGCACAAGGACTAATCAAGTACTAATGAAATTTCCCCACAAGCAGTTCTTCATACTAGGGCACAAGTAGTGCACACGATTTCTGTATATATCACTTAGCATGTCAGCACAAAAGGAGGGAGTAATGAACAATTCCTCCCTAAAATATGCTTCAGGCTAACCACAGGCAAACATCTCCGCTCCCCAGAAGTCATCCATTAGTTCCATCAGTGTAAACTACGTAAGTCCTCAATCTGCAAACTGCGTCCCAATTTGCCACATTAGATGGCAAATTTATAAAAATATAGTGAAGGTTATCAATGAAGACACTTCATTCTCACAGATTTATGAGTTTATAAGGTGGGAATTTGGAAATGACTATGATCTGTATTGTACCTTAAAATATATAGGCAGTCTTTCCAGCTAAAACATCACTTCTAAAGAGGTGTCAATAATGTTGGAAAAAAGCCCGATTTGTTTAAACTCAGAAAAATGACAAAAAGGAGGCCTGATTTTATCTCTTCCTTCAGGGATCTATCCTTAGTCTTACTATGTTTTAAATCTGCTATTACGATCTGTCCAAGCCTAAGAACTTATTTACAGCACAAATATTAATTACACAAAGAAGATGTCTTTAGTCTATCAATTATATCCCACTAATCAGAGATGCAGGAAGCACGTTGAAATAAATATTTACATAATCAAGCTTTGCACAGAGGGGACATTTTTGCTCTGGGTAGCTCCTGGTACTTTGCCAAAAATCAAATTCTGGGTCATCCATTTTGGGGGGCCTGAGAGAAACAGTGATTAATTCCCAGAGCAAGGTCACATTGGAAAGCCGGGCAGAAAATTAAGAGAGGCCTCCACAAGGACCAAATGCTGCCATCCCTTCTGCCCTGTGAACTGCACTTCTTCCTCCAAGGGCTGTTATATTTCTCAGGAGAAAGGATCTCACCTTTAAGAAGCTGAAACTTACCCACTTTAACAGGTGCAAGAGCCAGAAGACAGGCTGTTCCCTTTATGGACTATCGACAAACATCACTTAAAAGAATAATGATCATTGGTGAGTGCTAAACACCAGCCCCTTCACACAATGCCCTCATAAAATGAAATCCAGGAGAGAAGAAAGCAAAAAATCCAGGACCAGGGAGACTGGGATGCAACCTGTCTGTCACCTGTGGTCCCTCGAGAGCCTCCAAACAGCTCCCCCGGTTTAGGACAAGAGATTAATTTTGATATTGACTTCTCCTGCCCTTTCGAAGATGCTGTTGTCTGGGAATTGTGTTAGACTCATTTTTCCATTTGTAAACATATCGAACTTATCCCTAAGACAGTGGAAAGGAGAATAAAGGAATTTCTTGTCATTAGTGAGTTTTATTTTTCTTAATTAAATAAACGTGTGTGAACTATAAAGGGTGTGCACATTTAACACGCTGGAAAAACAAGAAAATTTCATGTGGACCACAGCCATTAACAAAATTTAAGCCTGACATTCTTCAAAGGAACCAAGGGCCCCATCTGCTGATGCTTAAATGTACTACAGTAGCAAACGAATTAAAAAAAAACAACAGATGGAGAGCTTATTGAAGTGAAATACAACTAAAGAGCCTAAGGCTGCCAAATCTGGGGAGCAAAAGGCACCTTGAGAAGTTGGAGAACCTGCCCCTCTCATCCTCTTCGGTATTGGGGGAGGGGTGGCGGGAGGACCCGAATGGGAATCATTCTGAGCAGACACCTAGTTATTTTGTGTGTTTCATTTTGTTTTGTTTTAGTCCTCAGGAAAGGAGCTCCAAGCACACATCTCACAGGCACCACTTCTCAGCCGAAAGACCTTTACTAGAGCAAGTTCTCTCATTCCTCTACCTGCTGCTTCTTGTTTTGAAGTAACTTCGAATGGTTTGGGTCTTAATGGATTTTGATGCTGCCCCTCTGGGTGATAAAGAAGACATTCGAAACGCCTTTCAGACTTATCTGTAACACGAGATCATTCTGGTTCCTTCCTCTGAAGTATATTTTGTTTATGACCATGGCAGCAACTAAGTAAGTAGATAAAGCAAGTGGGAAAGACTAGACAAGTTAGAATGATGCAGTCCTGGAGTCTAGTTTCAGCTGCCTCAAGTAGTCACTGTTTGACTGTTTCCTACTTATTCACCTTAAAAATAAGGTGTCAGAGTGTGTGAACTTTAATTCCTTTCATTGTAGCTCTAAAATTCATTGTTTTATCCATAACGGTAGAGGGAATACCATATAATTCTTTGCATATTGCATTAGGTGGTCCAATTTGAGTAATTCCTAAGTAATTCTCCAGTTTATCAAAGTCATTTGCAGGCAGTAAGCAATTTTTGCCTTCTACATTTTTTAGAATACCACATAGTAGTTATTTGTTCAAATAATGAATGAAGTGCTTTATGTCTCAAACTATCCTTCCCTGTTAGTTAACCCTCTTACTACATCATTAGGGTCAGAAGGGATGCCTCTTACTATAGGTCCAGCAAGGTCTTAGGTTAGAAGCATGTTTACCGGGGTTACAGATGGTGTGTTCATCTGTGATTGGGAGACTTAACCTACATCCCTTTCTAGATGAGTTCTTGATTTTCCTTCTTTGCACCTGCCCCACCCATTCAACTTCTAACTCTACTTTTTCTCAAGTCATATAAAGAAAAGCTAGATGGGCCACCTCATTGATTAAAATACTATTTCTCTCCTTTTCAGTTTGAGTCATTTACTCCTTTTATATCTTGTTCCCAAGCATCTCCAACATAATAGCTTCTTCTGCGTCAGCTCTCTCTCATGCCTCTTCCCCAGAGCTACTCTTCTTTGTTTCTCACCCAAGTCACTATGACACCACCATCTACCAACTAACTTGGCCAAACGGAAACACTGGCATTTCTCCCCCATCACCCACCACATCTTAGAGATACCACACATACAGCTGATTCAAGTAATATTTCTTCGACATATCACCTCCTCTCCACTCCTATTTGCAGTAGGGATTCTTTTCACCTCTTACCCGAACTATCCTCCCACCTTGTGTCTCTGCCTCCAGTCCTGCCATGTTTTTATACATCTTTCATCTGCCACAGGATGATGGATCTAAAATGTAAACGTGACCTTGTCATTTCCCAACACACATGACAATGGTTTCCCATTCTATTCACTATGAATTCTAACACGGATTCTGCCTGCTCTATTCTTACCTCCCACCACTCTGGACTTTCTTAAAGTCCCAGGAAGTTGAAACCATATGTGCTTTAGACCCTAAACCATATTTCTTTCTGCCCCAATTCCTTACACATGCTGTTTTCTCTGACTAGTTTAGCTTCCCACTCGTTCCTCTCCTAGCTAACTTTGACTAAACTTTATAGCCACTGCACGAGTGTCATCTTTCCTATGGGGTACATTCTAACTACCCCTAGACATGGGTCAATTCTCTATGACCTAGAGATATATGTGCACCATAACCTCCTAACACCTACAGGGCTAAATCTGAACACAGTGCCTGTTTATGTCTCCTTCTGCGTGAAGCCTTTGCGGAATAGACAGCTCTTAGTCCTGTGTTTACCATGTGACCTCACCCTCTTGTCACAGTTGATTGAATTAGGGATAGAACGAGTGTGTAAAAGGGCAGCCAGGGTTCTTTGAAAAGTGTGGGCTGAACCCATTCTGTCATCTTCTAAAGTATTTTGAACTGAGTAACACAGAGAGAAAGTTAGAAGCAGGGGCAAATTCTGAAAGCCCATTCATTATGTAGAGAAAATTCATGACTGGTCCCTCAGAAAAGCAAGTTTTCAGTGAGTAGAAACCACAAGTAAGTCAAAAGAGTGAGTCGAAGTAAAGAGAGCATGTAAGAACGTGGCTACCACTCAGAAATGACTGAAATTCCCCAGAGACACCAGAATCCAGAGCCACCCTGCAATTCTTGCTATTCCTGAAGTCAAGAGACTCCACTTTCCCTGGGTTGTTGTGTGCTCATCTTCTTATATTACCTTCTGTAACATACAAAGAAGTGGGAGCTGAGTCTTTGTTCCAGTAAGTAAAGGAGTCTAACCAAAACAGCACTGAATGCTCCTCTTTCTTCATGGGTCTTTGCCATGAGACTATATCCTTCCAAAGAGTAAGGAATAGATATAGTACCTGGAATGTAGTAAATACTAAATAAAATAGTTATTAGAACCTGTGAATGAGAAACCAAATAGAGAAGGCTGTAGGAGGCATATGATAGGGGTCTGCTGCTAGTAAGCTTAGGTTAGCCATAAGGGGATTTATGAAAAACAGTAATAGAGTACAATTGTCTCATCAACTACTTAAAGATACTTCATTTTTAACTGACAGTTTTGCAAGGGGAATTGTCTACACTACTCTCTATCTTATGAAATATGGCACCTAGAATGATGCTATGTAGACTTCATTTTTTTAAGTCCTCACCAGAGGATATATTTATTGATTTTAGAGAGAAAGAGAGAAACATCAATGTGAGAGAGAACCATCAATCGGTTGCCTCTTGTATGTACCCTGCCCAGGATTGAACCGCCAACCTTTTTGGTGTTTGCGACGACGCTTCAATCAATTGAGCCATCTGGCTGAGGCTATGTACACTTCTTGATTACACTTTTATGGATTAATTAAACTAGGACTTAATGATCACCTACTATGTGCTTAGCACATTGCTAAATGCTGTGAAAGATACAAAGCCAAAATGTAAAATTCCTGTTCGTAAGGATCTTATTTTCAGTATCTGTTTTTTATATAGCTTCATTATCATTCTGCTCCCTAAAATTTAAACATTTTGAAGCTAATTTAACCATTTATATACATTGTTTATAATAAAAAGGCTTCTAAAAATGTGGTATTTTAAAAATTCCAGAAGTTCTAGTTCTTGCCTCAGATAATTTAGTAAAAGCATGATGAAATATTATCAGCAGTAGACTTCATTTTTTTTACTACTTCAGCCACAATAAAGAGATTATGAAAATTCTAAATGTCTTGCAACTTAAAGCATATAAACTCTATTTTTCAAACTATATGAATAGCTGGAAGAAGCAGCTCAGAGTAAAGGCAAACAGGGAATTGTAGAATAAAACTTTCATAAAGTCTCTGAGATGTCTAGTGAGGAAATCTCAGGGCTTACTGTTAGGATGATTTAAAACCTTAAACACCATTTTGTTGACACATAATTCTTTTATATATTTTCAGTCTATAAATTGTGAGCTCTTCTAAAGGAAACATCGTTTTTCACAGTGGAAACAAAGGAAAGAGCTCTAACTCTTATTACATTTTAAGCACTAGATAACTTTGCAAGAGGGTAACCGAGTTTATGAAATCATGTAAGTCAGCACTCTGTGAATCGGTGTGGCAGGAGGCATTTCCTAAGCAGACTTTCTATTGACACACATCTAACCCTTTTCACATTTATTATTTTTCCTCATGGCTGTTAATGTGCCTCAAAAATAAGGAAATGTGAAAACCAATAGATTCCGTGGCTACAAATTGGATAGTACCTAATGCAGACAGGGCTGGTTTCTTTCCCTTTGGGGTCCTGGAAAGTTTTGAACAATAACAGCCAATGCGTTGGTTTCTATTCTTTTGAAGAAACCCTATCTCATTCAAGACACTGTTTCCACTGAACATACTATTAGGTGGGACTTTTTTCTCTATTAAACTGGGTGGGGGGAAATTGATGCTCAACAAATATTTATTAAATGTATATTGAATAAATAAATATGGAAGAAGCAGTTAGAGATGAATAGGAGGGTGTGGTAAAAATATGGGCCAAAATGTGTGGGTTTTTTTTTTTCTGAATTTTATTATGCTCAAAACCCATTTAAGTTGACTATAATCATAAGTTAGTTATCACGATATCTTATTCTGTGGTATAAGAAAATTAGTCTTTCTTAAGATAATAAGGCTGTTCTGAGAAATCATATGACCATAATCATTCACTAAGTCATTTACTCATTGATTCAACAAATACTTGCTAAGCTCCTACTATGAGCCAGGAACCATTCTAAGTGCTGGGGACACAGTGAATGAAGTAGTTATTCCCTTCAAGGAGCTTAAGTTTTAGGGGGGAAAAACACACAATAAACAGAAAAACAAATACTTACATACCTAAGTGTCTGTTAGTCAGAAATGCTATGAAGAAATATAAGGCAGGGGAGGAGGACAGAGAATGATGGGACCTCTAATATGAGGTAGAGGGGACAGGAAGACCCAAAATCAGCATGCGGTGAAAGAAGAAGCCTTGTGAGCATCTGGGTGAGAGGGTGAGGATAACAAGTGCAGATGATCTGAGCAGGAGCATGTGCAGTGCAGTGTGCCCCGGGAACGGAGGGAGGCCAGCAGAAGGGAGGTGGGAAAAATAGCAGGGAGCCAGAATAAAAATGGCCTTGTAAGCCATGGTAATGTCTTTGGATTTTATTTTAAGTGTGTTGAGAAGTCAATGAAATGGATACCCACACTTGTCCTTTTGTAGCTAGAGTTTAAAAACGTGATCATGGATACTCTAGAGTTCAAATGCATCAAGCAGGGCTCATACCATCAACCTCAGGTTCACAACAACCATTTTTCAATCAGTTCTCCAAATGCAATTCCAAACTCTGTACTTAGAGGAAGGTAGACATTTTTCTTAGCAATCAATCAAAGGTTTATCAATGATAGACCTAAAAAAAAAAAAAACCTAACAACTTCCCATCAATAATAGGTGATTGCAGGATCAAACTAAAGCTGAGCATCAGGAACAAGCCACTGACCATCTTGGTTCACAGGCCAAGATGAAACCTGACTTTGCTAAAATTTGGCCTATGCCAGGTCGTTTTTACAGAGAATCCATGGTAGACATAACATCTATCTTGAATCATTTTTTAGACCGGGTTCTAAGAAGCATAAATCTAATGATAAGTCATTGTTCAATTATAGTATTTTATTGTTTTCATTCACAGCCTAACTTCAAAAGAAAGCATTCCTAAGTGAAAGCACTTCTTCAATGACTCATTAAATAAGTAATATCCGTGGGTATATCAACTATTAAAATGTATTAAAGCTCACAACTGAGATGCAGGTGCCTTGAAAATGGCACCCATTCTTGTGTTAGTCAGGGTAGACTAGCAGCTATTCCACAACTTCCCAAATCTCAGAGTCCTGATACCTACAATGTTACTTGTTGGCCTCATCACAGTCCACGTGGACAGCCAGGGCCTCGGCTTCATGCAGTCATCCAGTGCCCAGGCTCCTCTCACCTCATTCATCTGCCCTCCCGTCCTTAGAGGTCTCTGCATTCAGCCCGTGGTGGGAAAGTGAAAAATGTGAGATTTTTACTCCACTTTCATGCCATCTTAAAAGCACCTCACTTCCTTGATATTCCTCCAACTTCACTCTTCATTCCCTCTTTTATCTCCTTTGCTGATTTCTCTTCTCATTAACTTCTTAATATCAAGAGATGAGGGGAGGTAGGAGCTGGATATCAGTCCTGGAGTCTAACCTACTCTCTTTCTAAAATTGTTTTTTAATAATACAGCCCAGTATCATGGCTTTAACAACAGCTTAATGCTGAAGTCTCCTAAAATATACATGTCTAATTTGGATTTCTCTCGCCAGTGTTCACACTTATATAACTACCTGCTTATTCAACATCTCCAGTCACCATGTCCAAAGCTAAACGCACAAGCTTCGCCAAAATTGGCTCCGCTTGCAGCCTTATCGGTGTTACCTGATAACTCCTACCTTCTAGCTGCCCAGGTAAAACCCTTGCAGTCATTTTTGGTTCCTCTCTTAATATTACATTCCTGCTGACTCTACCTTCAAAATACATCCAGGATCCTATGAAGCCATATCTCCCTCACTGCTACCACCTGGCCATGGATCATATCATTAGTTGGCTCTATTACTAAAATGGCTCCCTTGATTCTACTCTTGACCCTCTACAGTATTTCTGAACACAGTAACTAGAGTGCTCCTTTGTAAAGTATGCCGGGTCATTTGTTCTTCCACTCAAAATCCTCCAAGGGTTTCTGACTTTCCATTTCACTCACAGTCAAATCCAAAGTCCTTAGATACTTGCAAGGCACAGTGCTATATAACCTCCTGCTGCCAACCTATCCTCATCACCGCGATGCTCCTCCTTCTTTGCTCTGCCTGTTTGGTCTTAGAATATGCAGGCACATTCCTGCCTTGGTGCCTTTACCACGATGAGAATGTTCTTTTCTCTGACATCTGTGACTAATCTCTTCACTTCCTTCACTCAAGTCTTGGCTTAAATGACACTTTAGACTACAGGTAACCCTGCCCATGCCATGTAATACTGAATCTTGCCCACTTCTCACCTTACCATGGTGCTGCTGAACCACCTTACTCATCTATGTTTTATTTTTTTCACTGCATGTGCAACCTTCTAACATGCTATAAAATTTATTTTTAGTATGTTTATTGTTTATTTCTGTCTCTCCATCTAGGATTTAAGCAAGCTATTCGAGGGCAGAGATCTTTATCTGTCTTGTTCAAAGAAGATTCTCACTTACCTAGTTCAGTGCTTGGCACACGATACTATTAAATATTTCTGAATGAAGGAAGGGAGGATAAACATCATAGTAGAAGCAGCAGAAAAACTATTGAACAAAATTTGTTTGATATCCCTCGTACCTGATACCCTGCTCTTATTAGGTTCTGTTTCCTGCCTCAGCTACATCCGTGGACTTTGGAGTCTGGTTCCCATTTGGACCAGGTCTCAGTGACTGCCCCATCAAGGCCATGCAGCATCAGACACCAGTATGTGAGCTCTGAAGTCAGACATGTAGACACCGATTGGGTTATGTTATTTCCCCTCTTTAGCCCTCCATTTTCTTAACTATAAAGCACCAATTATAGAAATCCCTAGTTTACAGTGTTTGTGAAAAGTGAGTGGGGTAGTGGAAGAGTGATGACTAACACTGTTTCACGTTTTTATATTTGATAAATATTAACAACCGTTGGTTATTGCCTTTAAATGGATAGTCTTAAATGTGCTGACCTGGTGGCCCACCCACAATGTTCTTACCTGACCTGGTCAAAACTTAACACTTGATCCCACAGACTGCACCTTTCTCACATTGTCACACAATGAACTAGGATAGTTGAGAAAAGAGCTCTATTTCCAAGTGGATTCCACGTATGTAAATAATCTAATTTACATTAGTTGAATTATATAAAATTACTGGTATAGTTGGAAAAAATTTCAAGTACTGGTAATTTTATGTGGTTCAGCCCAATGTTTTAAATTTGTTTAGAATACTCTTTTTCAATGTTGACAGGCAAGTGTTAGTTGAGCCTATTTCTAGTTGTGAAGATGCAAATTGAGATAGAAATAATACTGGAGTCATAGAGGTACATCCTAGGACCTCAGGAAATATGGAATTGTTTCCTCCTTTGCTTTCCTTTTTCCACTCATTTTAGGGGCTTGAATCTAACTCTTTTCTCAGGAATTTTTACATCCCCTTTTTATTTTTCAGAGTCCTCCCAACCTTCCATAAGAACTCAGCTTTCCCCGTTATTTTAGTCAGGGTAGAACAAATATCTATCTGTATCTATATCTATATCTGTGTCTATATCTGTGTCTGTATCTATACCTACATCTATATCATCCATATCTCTATCAGTATCTATCTCTATCTCTATCTGCATCTGCATCTATATCTGTAACTATACCTATACCTACATCTATATCATCTATATCTATCTATATACAGATAGATAGATAGATAGATAGATAGATAGATAGATAGATAGATAGACAGATAGATAGATATCTGTATCTAGATAGATTTTAACTAATTGGCTCATTCAATTGTAGGAGCCAAAATTCATAGGGCACAACGACAAGCTGGAAATTCAAATAAGAGTTGATGCTGCAGTCTTTAATCTGAATTCCACAGGGCAGGCCAGGCTGGCTGGAAAGTCAGGAAGGGTTTCTGTGCTGCAGTCCTGACAGTGGACTGTTATAGGTTGAAGTGAGTCCCTTAAAAAGTGATATGCTGTAGCCCTAACCCCTAGTACCTCAGGATGTGACCTCGTTTAGACATAGGGTCATTGCATATATAACCAATTAAGATGGAGTCACAGTGGAATGTGATGGGACCCTACACCAACTTGACTGGCGTCTTTATAAAAAGAATGCTGTGTAAAAAGACAGACTCACACACAGGGAGCATACCATGTAAAAATGGGAATTATGCTATCATAAGTCAAAGAAATACCAGAAGCTAGAAGAGACACCTGGAACAAATCCTTCCCTCAAGCCCTCAGAGCAAACATGGCCAACACTTTGATTTCTGATTTTAGCCTCCAGGCTGCGAGAAAATAAATTTGTATCATTTAAGTCACCCAGTTTCTAGCACTTTGTTACGGTAGCCCTAACAAACTAATCCACCCTCCAACCCAGAACAATCTTGAATTCCTTCCTCTCTTTCTCCTCCATGTTGGAGTGAGTCATCATATTCTTGTCCATCGTCACATTAAAAACATCTCTCCAGTCTGGTCTCCTCTCTCCCATTGTTTGCGGCCATTATCATCTCTCACTTTGCATAACATCCTCCTAAGTGGGACTCCTGAGTTTCAGGCTCCCTTTTCTCCAGCCCATTTCAAAAATTGTTTCCAAAGGCCCCTTCTAAAAATATAAATCTAACTGTGTCCCACATCTGGTTGGAAAACCCCACCCACTCTCATTTACCAGATGTAAATGTGTGATTCCTTAGCACAGCACTTGGTGATCATGATCTGGGCCCATCCTTTCTTCTTAGCTTTACCTTTCTGCTTTGCCTCTTTGTACCTTCTAACCACACCAGACTCCTCATTTTTATAAAACTATTATCTTTCATGCCATTGGCTCTGCTGACCGATCTCTTCACTCTGATAGAACCTAAGTCCCCTCTTCTTTGATTTAATACCTTTTCCAAATGGCTGCACAGTCATTGTCCAATACCATGCTCCTCTTCCCACCCCAAGTTTAAATCAGCCCGGCTGTCAGGGACAAATGAGAGGTTCCGTATTATTCCATAATTCTGAACTTTACGTGCATGGAAGGAAGAAATGAATTGTGCTCCATAGAGGGTGGAAGGAAACAGGTTTAAAAATAGAATGGGAGACAGTGGACTAGAGCAGGCAAGAGTCCAAGGTTGCTCTCTCTTGTAGAATGAGTTTCACAGCTTCTTGAGTCTATACTTTGTTTTTTCTTTTCATGTGAAATTTCTTGGAGAGGTACGTCAAGATCCTTTTGTGTATAGCCTTGTGTTCAGGAATTTAGAAAGGCTTCAGTGGCACGTTGTGCATAAGGCTCAATTCCAATAGCCAAAATGCATTGGCTTATGTAAATACCTAAGGAAGACAGTGCTATATGGAATACAAGCTGTGGCAATGCAGTCCTTAGATTTCCTGAGGCTGCGTGCTTGCCAAATTTTACTACCAGATGCTTAGGAAAGAGAGAAAAATTATAATTCCAACTGGTCAGTGTTCAGAAGGTAATATTCAAAACATCCTACCACATGGATAAACAAGAAAATAATTAGAAATTAAATGTTAGAGAATTCTGCAGTGAGCATGAATGTAATCCATAGGATAAACAACACTTGGTTGACATTTGAGTGAATAAATTAAAACCCAAAGTGATTTGAATAAAAATTCAGGACATGTATCAGAGAAGTTCACAGGAGACAAAAGATGAAATCTTGCTTTTGACATTTGAGCTCTATTGGAGTTTATGGGTAGGCCTGGAAAAGAAGGTCAAAGCCTTCCTAGAGCACTATGGGATAAACTTCATTGTACAAGGCCATAACCTGACTCTCGAGAAGTCCATTAAGATGAAACATGTACATTCAAGACTGTGTGAAGCTGAAATTACCATACTCACAGCAAATAAAAAGTCAATCCAAACCATCTACTTTGTCTCATGTTTCCTTGAAACAAGATTAATAATAACAAATCAGAGACATTCTCCTAGCCTTTCATTGCTCTCTGTAAAAGAGCAACAATAACCAGCTACCCAGGTTAAGGTGCCAGATGCCTGCCTGTCACATGCATTAGAATATGTGTGTGCATGCGGGCATGCTCACATGCACACGCACACACACAGAAACACACATGTGTGATGGTTTTCTCTGAATAATAAGGACACTACTATCATGAAATTTACAGAATTGATTCTAAAGTTGATTTTACTGTCCTATAGCAAATAATTATTTAATAGAAATGGTTCTATGAACCTTCACAGAGTGACTTTTTGTACTTTTGGTTTACAGAAAGGATCACAATCATGATTCTCACATTGAAAATATTCACTACAACACACACACACAAACTCACATATACACTTACACACTCATGCATGCACACACATACATAATATGTAGATTTTTGTTCACAACACACTTAAAAAGTAGCTGAGCTAATGATGATTATATCACTAGGGTGACAAGTCTCTGGGTTTCAGCTTTTGCCTGAAAAGAAGTGATTCAAGCAAGATGAAGCCCTGAGCCTGTGGTCTCCCTAGTGATATGCTAGAGTGCTGCACTTGATATTGAGAGAAAAATATATACTCTGCACGTGGTATTTAGAGAGAAAAAATCACCGATCTTAGAATTCTGATTGGAGACAATATAGGATAAAAGGTTTGTTCTGGTGGCCAGTGAGGATGCAGCAACTCAATGACTACATGGAGAGAGTCAGGCCGTTGCCTAATATATCAAATCCACCAAGAAAAATAATTACATCCATATCAATTATTGGTCTATTAGAAATAAAGGCCTGTAGAAGGACACTGTCCAAAGGTGATTGTCTAGTGCTTTAAAAATAAATGTCTTATCTCTGCCTTGGCATTTTCTGTACCATCAAAAGGCCATTATCCTATGACAGTTCCATTCCACAGACATTAACATTAGGTACCAATTCTTTGTAAAGGCTCTTTACAATGCTTTGTCTCATTTGGTGGGTTTGCCAAATGTTCTTCACATTTCATTAATAAATTGACCAGCACGAATCCCCCAGGACTCTATGGGAAATTGAGTTTCATTCTTTTTTCTTCTACTCTAATTAATGCTATTAAGAATGAAAAGATGCTATCAATAGATCAATCAAGTCTAGTAAATTGGGCAGCATAATTTAAATGAAATAACATTAAATGGAAAAACTGTATTAATAAATATAACTATATATACCAACCAAAGACCAATAGTTATGCTAAAAGCAGTACATGTGTTTTATCGGTGCACACAATATTACTACAACACAGGTGTTATTTGTCTCCAGATTATAGTTGAGAAAACTATAACTGCCGAAGTCAGAATCCAGGTCTGTCGGACTCCCAAGCCATAGCTTGCAGACATTCTGTTTTATTGCCTTTCAGGTGACATTTTCTAGGACTTCCCTAAACACTGACCTCATATAGACTCACCAAGCCTCAGTTTTTTCTTGATAAAAGTGAAAATAGATAAACTAATCAATCTCCCAGTGCCTCTTTAGATGATCTTAACCACTTAGGTGGTTGGCAAAACTAAAAGTTATATCTTTTAGGTTATGATTAAAGGTAGTAGCATATATTAAAATTACAACACATGAAGGAAGAGTAATATCACTAAAATCTTACTAGACTATGTTCTTTTTTCTAGCCTCTACCTTTTCAATTGCTCCAGGTGAAAGTCAACTTATCATTAATAAAAAATACAGTGCAGCTTGGCTGGCATGGCTCAGTGGTTGAACATCGACCTATGAACCAGGAGGTCACAGCTAGATTCCCAGTCAGGACACATGCCCAGGTTGCCTGGCTCGATCCCCAATGGTGGCATGCAGGAGAAAGCCGATCAATGATTCTCTCTCATCATTGATTTTTCTATCTCTCTTTTCCTCTCTGAAATTATATATATATATATATATATATATATATATATATATATATATATATATATATA